>CADEHL010000394.1:6079803-6266132 GCA_902827135.1 Harpagifer antarcticus
TGTGTGTGTGTGTGTGTGTGTGTGTGTGTGTGTATTATGGGTAGAAGAGAGACACACAGAAAACAGAAAAGAAAAGGACACATTGTGTGTGTGCTTGTGTGTGCAGGATGACCCTAGGCAGGGCTAGATGGATGGGTGTTCTGACCTCCCTGAAGGGGTGCAGGCACGCTTATTTACACAAAGCACCCTAAGGTGTGTAGGTGTATGTGTGTATGTGATGCGAGCATTGAAACTTAGTCTCAGATAGAAACACCCATAAATACAAAAACATCAAAGATGTCTTTTTAAAATCATCACAAAAAGGTAGAAAAATGATTAAAGATTATGAGAGACCATAACATTTTAAAATACATCTTATTTATCTTAGGATATCATATGCTCATATACCTCCATAGAGAGTGCAGGAATGAGTTAGCGTGTTGGCGCTTCCAGGTGCCCTCGTCTGGAAGGCAACAGGTTTTTGAATGAGTTTTTTGTTACATGCCTGAAATACGGCATGTGGTTGATACCACTTTTCCAGATGTTGATGTTGTGTTCGAGGACATACAACATGTCAGTATAATACCATAATAATAATAATAATAGATGTGTGAATTACGTGTCTTAAAAACTGAGGCTGCTAATAAGTGTCTTAATAAGACTCCAAATCATCATAGCTGCAAACACAAGTCCGTCTGTAACTAAAAGGTGGTGACACAAAGTCATGTGACCTTGCTGTAGTATTGCTGCAAGGGCAGCCAATAATCCTTGGAGTATTATTAATGCCTTGCTCAACACAGCGCTGCACATACACTAGGGTGCATCAAAAAAATCATTTTTAACCTGCTGATCTGTTAAGGGGATAAAAATGTTCCAATTCATGTTGTAATAACGTATGCAAAATATTTTTACAATATGAGGTGATTTAGAGGTGCAACGGCCATCATCTTTTATGGCAAAAGGGGGTAACCAGCATATATATGCATGTGTTTACCTTTTGTTTATTTTTTATCTACTTTAATATTACTGTCATTACCAACACATTGTGCATAATGCACTCTAGCTACAACTTCCATTTCAACATTCAACATAATGTTTATTTGGTAGCCATGCTAACCTGAGACAATCGAGGACAATGCTAATGCTAATGAAGCACAATTCTGTGAAGCAAAAAGACTCCACCCTTGATCTGAAGACATTTGAGGTAATCTACTCTTTATTCTTTGTGTTGGTGTACTTTTATTAAGGATCATTGCCATATGAGTTGTACTTTGGTATATTTAATGAGTAAAATAAAAATGTCTATCAGTTTTATGTAATTTTGTGTTAATTACATGCAGCTAGCTACTGTTTGCAAGTCATCCTGCTAACATTAGTTATTTGTCTAAGGTTCGCCTGTGTGCATGTTTTATGTCTTATTATAAGTAAGCATGTAGTGGGCTTGCAGATCTGCTATTTTTGGCAAGTTTCCCCTCTGAATGGATGCTAAGGTTCAAGTGGATAATGCATGCTAAGGTATTTTTTTTAATTGTATTTACTAAGGTATATTTGTAACACTATCCTTATTCATCATTTGACTGTAGAAAACAAAAGACTAATACATTATTTTGTGTTAAACCACTTTATATTTTCAGGCAATCTAGACCACTACCTGCCCCAGTATCCGGCTCTCATAAGATGCTGCCCTCGCCCGTAGGCTCACGCCAGAGGAGCCGTAGCCTGGTCTTCGGTCTGGGTGCCAGCATCACCAATGCGGATGGCATGATTACTGGGGCCAAACTGCCAAGTGGTCGTCAGATCTTGCGGTGCATGCTGTACAACTGTGATGTGCAACTACATGACAAGCGACCCGGTATGAATGGAGCCTTGTCACGCTTCATGGCAGCCAAAGTAGTCCTGGAGCAGGTGCGGCCATTTTACGCCAAGGCCAATATCCCAATGGTGAGCGATCGGGGTGCGTGCAACAAGATGGTGGAGCTAGTTGACGTCAACAACAAGCTGCGGCGCATTCCACAGGCCAGGCGCTACAGTAAGGCTACAGCTCGACAGGTGGATGCAATGGAGCGCAGGCTAGATTCAACATTCCCACTGTGGTCTCCAAACGCAGAGGAGAAGATCCGCAATCCAGAGGACATTGCTTTCCTGACTAGCATGAAGGGAGACAGAGTGGCCACATTTGGCGCATTCGACGCCAAGTTGCAATCCAAGGTAAAGCGGCGACAGAAGCCTGAAGCTGGGGCAGCTGCCCGGCAGTCACACTTTACCAGTGAGCAGCAGGAAATGAAAGTGAAGTCCAGAATGGCGATGTTGGAGAGCGAAAGTGATGAGGATAGCGTTACAGATGAAATAGCCACTCTACCGGCTGAGAACACACCCCCTTGCAAGCATAAGAAGACTGGCACCACAGCCTTCATTCCACCCGACATCCTCAGCCGGCCAAGTCTCGTGTCACTGGCTACACGGTTGAAGATCACACCGATGCAGCAGGCTGCCTTCACGCGCGGCTTGATCACAGAGTCGGGCGGCAATTGTGCAAATATTTCAGCATCCTACGCGACAGCAGATCGATCACGCCGCCAAGTGCTGGAGGTTGTCAATAAAGAACACCAGAAGCAGTGGACACCATCTCCCATGTGCACTCTGCACTGGGACAGCAAGTTGACACCGACGCTCAGCAATGTGCGCCAGTTGGAGGAGCGTTTGACAGTGGTGGTTGGAGATGCGGAGCAGCTCAAACTGCTTGGTGTGCCAGCATATACAAAGGGGAAAGACGAGGCGTGCGGCGAGATCATTGCCCGCCTGACATGCAAGCTACTGCAGGACTGGTGCTGTGCCGACCAGGTTGTCAACATGGCATTTGACACCACTGCATCAAACACAGGTCATCTCACAGCAGCCTGCATTGCCATCCAGGTCTCACTTGATAGACCACTGCTTTGGTCCGGGTGCCGGCATCACATTGGTGAGGTGCTCCTCAGCCACATCTTCACTAACCTCAAGGTGGAGGCATCACGCTCACCAGAGGTTACCTTGTTTAAGCGTCTGCAGGACAACTGGAACTTGTTGCCGCACAAATACAGTGGCCCATTGTCCCGCTACATTACTGCCAACGCCGAACAACCGTTCCTGGGCAAGTTACGTGCTGAACTCACTGTGTCTGCTGCAGCAGTGATAGACTACAAGCGAGGCGACTACCATGAGTTTGTGCAGCCGTGCCTTGTCTATCTGGGTGCAGATGATGCAGCACAGACTCCAGTTAACTTCCAACGGCCGGGAGCTCTGCACAAGGCACGCTGGATGGCCAAGCTCCTCTACACTCTCAAGCTGGCTTTGATGGAGCAGTATATCGCCTTGCTTCCCCAGGGCACCATCACCACACGGCAGCAGGTGCCGAAGATTCGGGCGTTTGCCAACTTCATTACGCACATCTACGCAACATGGTGGCTGACCTGTGACACAGCCGTAGATGCCGCATGGAATGACCTCAAACTCTACCACAACCTGTACACTTACAAGTCTGTTGACGAGGGCATTGCAACCTCGGCCATGAAAGCACTGGAGAGGCACCTCTGGTACCTGACCGGTGAGATGCTGCCCCTGGCACTCTTCAGCAACAAGGTGCCAGCTGATGAGCGGCGTGCAGTTGCGGATGCCATCTTGGAGCACAAGCCAGATGATCTTCCCATGCGAGCCCCACAGCAGCGCTTTGGCACTGGTTTCGGCAAGCCAAAGTTTCCAGTCCTCTCGCCGACCACCAGGTTGGCCGACCTCGCCAACCCAGACTGCTGGTTTGGAATGCACCAGCTGCACATCGATCCAGCATTTCTCTCACTCACTGTAGAGGATTGGGCTACCAGTGCATCATTCCAGGCAGGTGTGGTGAATGTGCGTGCAATCAACGTCGTGAATGACTGTGCCGAGCGTGGAGTCAAACTCACATCAGACTTTGTGGCAGCAGCCAAGAGTGAGCAACATCTGCAGAATGTGCTTCAAGCAGTTGAGCATGACCGCTGTGAACAGCCCAATCTTCGCCGCTGCAAGCGCAAGCTGAACACAGTGAAGGACTAAACTAATGACATTGAATTGAATTGACTAGGACGACATTTTCAACCATTTTGCAGTGATGTTCAATACAAATGTCAACGTTTCTTCTTAAATAAACACATTATGTCCTTTCAAAAACATCTTCTCGATAACTATTTGTTGTATTTTTGAGAAATTGCCATGTTATGTTATCCATAAATGGGAGTTCTAAAAGCACCAAATGGCACTTTTTGGCAAAATGGCAAAATTTGACATGCTGCGTTGCGCCTCTAAATCTGAATGAAATTTCCTCAAACTTTGCACAAATCATTTGTATAGACATTGGAACAAAATGCAACACCTAACAGTTTGATATTTTGAGATTAAATCTTTTGCATTGCATTTTGATGCACCCTAACATACACTGTTTAGCAAAAGGGTGGACTTTTAGTAAAATGAAAAAAAACAAAATGTCCGTGAAGACCCTTTCCTGTTTTAGCATGCCAATACCTCGTGCAAGGTAAATATATCGTTTTTAGAGACCAGAGAAGCCCCCATCAAAACACATTTCACTATGACCAAGGCCTTTTACTTGTATCATACCCATCATGCTTTGTGGCTATTGATTGGATTCATGTTGAATAATAATCTCTGAAGAAGGTTTGAAGTAAATAAGGGTGTTAAATAACTTAACATTATTAAATAACTTTTCCTGTATGTCATCTCATGTTTATTTAAATATTTTTATTAAAGCTTTTATTGGGCATTTTACTGAAACTTGTTACGTTTATAGTACTTTTTTGGTTAATTTTTTCAGTCTAAAATGGAGTCTATCCTAAACAGTAATTCCCCCCCCAGATATATTAAGCATTCTGATTCATATACATTTTGAGCATCTCCATTGGTTCACAGTTGTAACGTTAGAACAATATAGGTCTATTTTTTAAATAGTAAATCGTTATTTACATCAGTAATTAAAGCACTGTTTCACCTCTTTAGTTAGTCTCAGTGTGCTCTTGATATTTAAAGTAATCAAGACTTACATTTAGTTCTGATGTGGTTAATAATTAGCTGTTTCTGGCTGTGTAAATAAATCTGGGTCCCATATCATTCACAAAGCAAGGGCCGCTTTTCTCCAGCTTTAATGTATGCTTGAATAACAACCCCTGTCCATGTTTATACTGTATGTGGGAGAAATGTGTTGTACATCCAGGGTATTGCATTGATTTGCCTCTACAAAGGTGAATAAATTGTGTTTTATGGAAACAGAAAAATCCATGCCGCTGTTTACAATGCTTGCTGTTCCTGTAAATCAGAAGGTGATCAATGTGCATATTGACTCAGCCATTGCCTGGGTGTGAATATATATCTTGTGTATGTGTGTGTGTGTAAGCGTGCCCAAGGTGTGTGTGTATTTGGGGACATTGTGTAAAACAATATGGCTGTTTGTGTGTATACATTTAGCAACTTTTCAGTGTGTTTGCACGTAACCCTGCAGGTGTGGATGTGTGTTATTGAATGTGTGCATGCGATTGTGTGCTCCTGTGTGTATTTGTGTGATTGTATGTGTGCGCGTCTTCTGAGCCCTCCAGCGGGGTCATTTCTGTATTGACAACCTGCTTGTCGCTGTCATGCAGAGAACATGAGTAGAAAGGCCATTCTCATTTAGCCTGATAAAGCGCCCATAGCATGATAACGACCTCTAGCCGTTTATAAATCATACTTTAACATGAGGGAGACGGACCTCTAACCGCTGACTGATTGTACGATTGATCAAAATTACTCATTCATGAATCAGAGCAGCATTTCTTCAGCGTGTGGAGCACAAAGCGCTGGGAAATAATGCGGTGGTTATGGTACGATAAATATTGTCCTAGTTATATTGTGCCTTATCTTTTTCATGTTGTTGAGACTCTATTCCAGTGTCTTAAAGTTATATTTTGTCATACATTTTATAAGTGTCTCCCGTCCTTTCCCCCCCTAACCACCTCCCCCCATCATATTCATCTGCATAGGAACAATCAGCAGCTCATGTTTACTGATTCGCCCAATCAGGTATCAGTTCTCCCTTGAGGTTCAAGGTCCCCATTGACAATAAGACAATAAGTGTGTGTGTGTGTGTGTGCGTACGTGCGTGCGTGCGTGGTGGACAAAGGAGGAAAATCCCAGGGAGAGTCTAGCAGAACGAGTTGATTGATCCCCAGCAATTACCAGCCAATCGAAATGTGATTTATTTCCCAAGGAATGATTTCAATATCAAGAGAGCTGGCGAGTGGATGGGAGTGTGTGTGTGTGTGTGTGTGTGTGTGTGTGTGTGTGTGTGTGTGGAGAGAGATCCTTGTCAATAAACTACCACTTACTCCTCTTCTTCCTGTATCTCTCCATCTATCCCTCTTTCACCCGATCCATCTCGCCATTTTCCTCCAACTCTTTCTTCCTCTGCTTTTTTCCCTTTTTTCCGCCTTTCACGCTCCACTCTAACTTATTCTCTCAATCTCTAATATTGTCTATTGTCCACTCTGTCCGTCGTTTCCCGCACGCAATCTTACCCTTCTTGTCTTATCCATGTCTTTTGTGATTTCCCCTGATTTTCCTCCCATTCCCCCTCCCCCTCCCCTCCCCTCCTTGACTGCTCCCCTGTGAGGATATCAATCTGAGGCCTTGTCAATACGACCAGTCAACCAAACAAAAAGACCAACTGACCAATTGAGATATTTTGACTCTTAATCCCCCCATTTCACCCCTCCTCCCCCCCCCCCTTCCTTTTCAACACGGGATCCTCCCCTCCTCTCTCTTCGTCCCGTTTTCTTTGCACTTAATTAAGTCGCCAAGTGGCTGTCAAGAATAATTTTTTGCTGCGGTGCGGGGCCGAGGGCCGCGGTGGACTTGACATTTGATAATATTGCGTCTCCACGTTGATTGAAATTGATTTTGGGGGGGGGGGGGCCTCGCCGCCGCTGTGATCGTTTGACAACTCTCAGCCAATCAGCCCCAAGGACAGCCCGTGGACCCCACCACCCCCCCTTCTTGTCTTTGGCGTTACAACTCATATTCCTACGAGTGATGGCTGGGCTCCAGCTCGTGTGTGTGTGTGTGAGAGTGTGTGTCGGGTACCAAGGGTCGGACACGGAGCACCGTCGCAGGGTCATGGAACTGGCAGTCACATTTCCCATAAATCAGCGGGGCAGTGTAGAGGCTTCCTGAGCGTGTTCCTGTTCTGTTATGTGTGTGTTTCCAATATTATTCTGCGTGTGCAGCTGAGTGAGAACACACACTTACAAGTGTAGTTCTGTGTCTCTACTCGGCCACCTCTGCCCCCCCCTCAGCAATGTTTTCCCTCGCTAGCTAATAGAGGGTATAATGTTAGATGCAAATGACTGTTTTAATTGTTGCCTTATTAGCGGGGAGTGGGGGTATTAACTAAAGAACATCATGATGAAATGCCACTCAAAAGCAAGCTGCAGTCGGAATCAATCAGGATAATTAATTACAAAGCAAACAGGAACACCGCCATCAGTGTTTCCATGATGTTTACAATCACACTCACTTCACTTAGCCGCTTCTTGTACGGGTCGCCACCATATTTACTCCTATCTTTCTATAAGCGGTTGTCCCAGGGCAAAACTTAATTGTTGTTGTTTTAAAAGATAACGTTTATTTTGGAGCACCCTGTCTAAGGAGCATATAGAGTACCAGAGATATAATTAGTTTGGAACAATTAATAGAATATATTCTTTCAATTATAATGAAATCTGGCTGTTTTCTTTTTACTGTTTATCAACGATCAAGTCGTTAATGTGTTTATTGTACCAAAAACGTTGAAAAGTGGATCATATCTATCTGCACACTAAGGGTTATTGAATTTCAGAGACCATACTGTAGGATGTTTATGTTGGTTTTGAATAGTCACACATCTATACTTGTTATGGATAGCAGTGTGATATGTTAGTTAGACCAAACTAAACCCATGTCCTTTACAGAAGTATCGACCAACTGTCAGAACATTTGAGTCTATGTGAATAAGGATAGTTTTTCAGCGGCCACGTCTAAACGCTGCAGTTGTTTTGTCTCTAGCCAGTGCCCTTTCAGTCTTTTGTATTCTCGTTTGCCCCTGTTTTAATTGGGTTACGGGTGTCACTTGGTGTGTCTGCGAGAGCCGTTCCATATTCCTGATGAGGTTATGTCTCTAACCCCCTTTTCCAGCTCTAATCGCCTCTCAGTGCTGCAGGCATCAGACAAACTGTACCAGACGAACACGGAGGAGAAATTGCTTTTATTTTGGAGGGGGCTTGTCTAAATTAATTGTGATTTTTATATTCAACAGCGATTAACTACAATGTATTCTGTGGTATCATGGCCTAGATGAAGATATACTCAACAGCAGCGTGAGGATGAACAGTGGGGACACAACTTTTCTCCAATGGCCAGACTCTTGCAGCTGAATTTGTGACCATTGGAGTCCTCATCAGCACCTTTTCTTTTTGACTTGATATATTCTATAGCTTACCGTAGAGGTCAGAAGCTCCTAAGAAGAAAAGTGGCTGGTAAAGTTTACAGAGCCACAATGGAAGGGGAGGAAAAGATTAGATTTGAGATTAGATTGGACAGTTGTGTATCCAATGTGACTTGTGAATGGTTTATTTGCAGATCAGAAGACACTTGTTTTAAAGAAATGAATTGTTACACAGGATTGATGGTGGTTTATTCCTCCAAGAGCCTTATTGCTCTTCCTTTGTTGTTATATCTGTATGCGAGCTTGAGAACGTTTTCTCAACAATCATCTTGCCTTCCTCCTCATTCCTTCCATCCACACCCGTCCTTCTCCTCCCCTCCTTTACCCTCTCCATCCCCTTCCATCCTGTCTTCCACCCTCTGCTCTGCTTCTTCTTCCTCTCTGCCCACCCCCTCCTTTCGCCTCATCTCCGCCCCCCCCCCTTCTACTCAGCCTTCTTGTCCGACAACTCAGCTATTAACCTCTGCCCTTGTGTCTCTCCTCCCATCACCGCTGCAGTAATTAGGAGGTCAATCCAACCCTCCTCTATCGTTTACCCTGACACACACACACACACACACACACACACACACACACACACACACACACACACACACACACACACACACACACGCCCTCTTCCCTCTGATAGCACGCAAAGTGACGGAATAATTGTCCGCCCAAACACACACACTTGAAACAGATGTCGATACAATTTTGAAAAACTTGACAAGACGAATAGATTGCAGGCATAAAGACAAGGCTGATTATTGGTCACCTTGAATGATAGTATTCGTCTTGATAGATCATTATTCCATATTATCATAAAGACACGATCATGTCATACTTTAGCAACATGCTGATTCATTTAGAAATATTGTAGTTTTTTGGTCACATTTATCAAGAATAATTGCACAATGATAATTAGTTATGTTTGACCAGAGAACAAATGTAATAAACAAAGAACACTGTAGGTTTAAAATTATTCATTAATATTTGCTGCAACTAAGTTGGTGGATAAGACAAATGACTCTTCACATTTTACCCGGTTTGCATTGTAATTTCAGTGTTCCATTACAACCTTATTTCGAATAATTGAGTAAATAAAGCATTAAGTAATATTTCACAACATGGTAAGAATTGTTGAACGATAAACATATTCAATACGGTGATGCATATTTCCAATCTGTGATATCACACACACACACACACACACACACACACACACACACACACACACACACACACACACACACACACACACACACTGGGCAACGAGCTGTCAGAACAGTCTCTCTGCGTCACACAGGTCATTGGCTGATCGCTGTCTGTCTCTTTCTCCACTTTTCTCGTGTCTCTCTCTCTCACCCCTCCCCTGCGTCTCATTAACACAACATACAATTAAAGTGTGTGTATCAGTGTCAGACCCCTGCTATTAGCACCTCAGCGTAAATGGCACTTGGCAGGGAGCTGAATCGCAGCTTCCTCCTGCCAGCCAAACAATTAAAGGCCTCAGGACACGTGATCAACGCAGAGCACGTTAGCACCTCATCATCACACAGCAGTACAGTGGTGCTGTTTGGAGGAGGACCCAAACTGTCCAGCTGCTGGCACCTCTGTTTCATACACTATGACCATTTAAACAGATACACGCTTTTAAAGAACACTCTTTTTGACAGATTATTATAATAAAGTGTATTCTGCATTGAGAAGCCATGGTGTGTCGGGTCACGCTTGTCTTTTAAATGAAAGTCAGCATATTTACTTGAGTCAAGTCAGACTGTGAGCACTGAGCACTATCTGACTCCATAGGCCGGTGTATTTTCTCCATTTCAAAGTAATGGCTGATACAAACATACAACTTCAGAATTTCTGTTGGAGCCAGTGTCTCCTACAAATGGGAGACAATCTGGTCAAATATTATGTGATTGTTATTAATCTTGAAAACCAATTGATATTGGGGAATAATATAAAGAATGACGCCATCAAGTCATGCATATTTAATTGAAAAGCAGGCTAAAACAAGCCCCGCCAGTAGACACGTGCATAATGCAAAAAAACTGCGCAAGACTATGTCGTAACTTTAATAAACACCGGAGTAGAAAAACATTTGGAAAGAAAATGAAGTAGGTTCCTTGTAGCTCCGATAAAGGGCTGGTTCGGACATTTTCCCTGTTTCTAAAACACTTCAAAGTGTGCTTGGCGGGAGATTTATATTTCGTCGGACTAACCCTAACCCTAACCTACAGCTAAACAGTCACCAGCAGGGATGACACTCGAATGAAGGACAACAATTGATCTGTGAATGTATCCGATGTCCCAATAAACCATTGTTTGCTCACACTACAGTAAGGTCAAACAGCAGCACGGACTGTAGACGTATGAGCCCAAGGGAAAACGATGTTAAACAAATCCCTTCAAAAGTCTCCAGACTGCAGCGATTCACACTCCATCCCTCTTTCTCAGACACACACACAGCACCTCCTCTCCCACACTGCAGCAGTAAATATCTGAGATCTAAATCCTCTTCACAGCGTTGCCTAATTACTCCCAACAACATGGTAGCTGATTAACTTGTAATTGCTGCTCTGAACGCAGCCTGTCCCTCTCTCCTCGTTAGGGTTATTACTGACTATAATTACCGCTAATGTGAAGAGAAGAACACACTCACACACACCTAATCTCGCATGTACGCAAACATACATGCAGGTGGGAAGCTTGTGTGCCTGAACACACAAATTTCGGCTTCATAACACACACCTCTACCAGGAGGATACTTATTTTCTGCGAAACTGTGACTGGTGCACAAAGCAATAACAGTGAAATTTAGGCAACTAAATTCATTTTCAGTATGTTGCCTCATTTAAGTGATTGCGTTCACAGCAGCCAACATCATGTAATGGACTTCATAAACCTCATCACATCCTCAAATCGGACATTTTCCTCCCTCGATCCTTTGAGCGAAGCCTAACACGTGTCTTTTCATTGTATTTCCGATTGATTGTGTTGACAACAACAAACAAAGCATTTAAAACGGATTCTATAGAGTGTGATAAAGCAGATCTTTCTTTTCATAAGTCATCACAGCAAGCCAACCTTTTACCAGATAAGACGTGTGCGGCGTCAAAAACAGAAACAGACGAAACATTTATGGTTTAGAAATAATCACCCAAAAACAATCTCCAGCCAACAAACAATTAGAAAAATGTGTTTCCCATGTTTTGTTTGGGTGGGGGGGGGGGGGGGGGAGGGTGTTTTAAGTATATCCTGTCATCACAGAGATCATATCCCAAATTGTTTTGATATCCTGCAGGAAATCAGATAAGTAGCGACATATGTTTTTGCATTACCATAAAAGCAACATTTGTAGAATTAACTATCTGCGACTAAACCCCAAACGAGGAATTTAGAAAGGCTCATCTGTTTACGAACTTACTTTCCGAGTTCCTCTGGACAATAGAAAGACTAAAGATACAAGTAAAGGTGTTATATTTATAAACACTTTCTTTGCTCAGTGTGAAGTGCAATAAAAAAAAAGTAACAGATTATAAAAAAGGCAATTGCCAGTTCATTTCTGGTAAGAAAGTGTCTGCCTTTTTCAAGCAAATTCCAGTTCTGGATCAAGGTTTTATATAAAAAATGATTTATATTTGAGGTTATAGCCGTCCATTGTTCATCTTTGCACGCTCACTCTGCGTTAAAAAGGAGCTCCCTCTCCCTTTCTGTGTAAAAAGGCCAAATCCGGCTTAATCGTAATTCTCCAACTAAACTTGCTGTGGAGAAAGCTACGAGCGCAAAGCTCCTTTTAAGTTCATAATCACTTTCTCCTTTAGCCGGGGATAATGGTACTACTTGTGGGAGATTTAGCCCACGTCTGACTTTCTCTCTCTCCAACCCTCCCTCTGTGTCTCTCTCAGTTTCCCCCCGAACGCTATCTCTCTTTCCTCGGACCATTAGTGATATTGCCGGGCCGCAGACCTCTGTGTTAAGTCACTTAATCAAAAGCAATGGGTTGAAAATCTTGTTTGGTCTCTTACGTCTGATTCATTCCTGCAGACAGGAGCGGCGGAGAGACAGAGAGAGGGCCGGGGGGAAATAAATGGAGAGCGAGGCAGATAAGTAGAGGGAAGGGAGAGAGAGCAGAGTGAGCGAGTGTTGATAGTAGAGTGAGATGGCGAGAAAGGTGTGAGAGAGACGAGAGGGAGGACATTAGGGTGGTGCTACTATGTGTTATCAGCTAAGCAGCAGCAGAAAGGCCATCAGTGGCTCCTTCACCCTCTGGGGATGAAGAGGCCACTGTTCCTCTAACCACTTCTGACCACCACACACACACACACACACACACACACACACACACACACACACACACACACACACACACACACACACACCATTTTCACCAGGTATTTTCTTTCAAACAAATCTGACTTTTTAAACCGTATAATTCGTAGATTTTCACAAAACACTTTTCCTCCAACCCAACACAAGTCAAATGTCCCTAAAGGGGCCCGTTATTCTCATGTTCAGGTTCACACTGTATTGTGTGCCTTGTATGTGACATGTTTGCATGCTTTAATGTTCAAAAAGCTGTCACAAAATCATGCCTGTGCTGCAGCACCTCTTTTCACCCTCTGTCTGAAACCAGAGCCCAGTCTGCTCTGATTGGTTAGCTGACTTTTATAATTGGTCAAACGCTTAAAGATTGCCCACCCCTTAACCTATCACGTGCAATGTGTTGGAGCACTATAGCCAATAGAAGTGTGAGTGTGACTAGTGAAGTAAACAAGGTGTCAAATTGAGGTGTTTCGGGGGTGGAGGGTTGGAGTGCCAGTGAACATCAACACTTTTTCATATCGCTCACCCAACACTTTCGTCGCACTATTTATCAATCTAGATTGTTTTGGTGTGAGAAGCCACGGGTATGAGATATCAGCCTCAGCAATAAAGCAGCATAAAAGTTAAATCCCCAAACTAAAAGACTGAATGGCAATGCAAGTGGAATCATTTAATACCGAAGAAAAGAGTGGTGACAAACACTGAATGTAGTTTAGGAGGAACCAAGGGCAAAACAAGAAACAAAAAGACACTAACTAGATAAAAAAAAGTCGAAAAAACTATTTACAAAATGTGCGCCACAACAATGAAGGTCCTCAAGAGAGTAGAAGTGCAAACAAGCATCCATTCTGTGTTTCTGTGTGAGGGGGAGATGATGGGTGATGGAGGGCTACATGCTCCATAGGGGGGCAAATGAAACATATGGAGCAGCAGACCTCTTCTGCCGTTACACACAAACACACACAGAACTTTTTCATTTATTAATTCAGAAGGAAAACAAAAATAGTTAATTTCCCCTCCTCGGTGCAGCTGACAGGTTTAAATAATCGAGCGTTTGTCTTCTGGAGGATGTGCAACAGAAGAAGGGGGAAACTCAGAAGGAAATAGTTCTTGCGCGCTGGTATTCATCAGTAAACATCCAAAAAAGAAATTGATATTCAAATAAAACCAGCTGTAAAATGTATCATTTGTCAAAAGTTGAGACTTTCGTTTTCTTCTCATGGCTTGGAGGGCAACTCCGTTTGATTCCCCAATAAGACAAACCTTATACTGTTGAACATTAATACACTGTTCCACTTTGTCATACTTGCAGAAGTGAAATCAGGCAAAGCATTTCCCTCCTAAAGCTGAAGATCTACAAGACGGTTTAAAAGTCATAAGTGAATTGAATTTCTTTCTAAATGATGATGAAAGTGAAAAAGTGGGATATTTTGTTCTGAATTACCCTATGATGCACTTCAGGGTCAGAGAGTAATCTCTGCGCTCCAATCGTACTTTTCATTCCCTAATAGAGAAGGAGATGGATTGAGGGATGGAGAGCAGAGATGGTGCAATTCTCTCATTCCTCTCTCTGTTAATAGCTTTTTATTTCATGCTTCTTTTTACCCTCATCTCCCCCCCTCTGCCCCATGTGTACGAGTATTCAAAGTCTCTAGGATTTGGAACATTGCATTGTGGGATAGCACGGGTAGCAGCCCTACTTAGTGGAGTCAAGCCCCTTTTAAAAACACCCGTGGAAATCCCTTTCAGACTAAATCTTTTAAAGCCGTCTCTCTGTCCCTTCTTTTGAAAGTGTGCAGTAACAGAAGAAGTGGAAACAAATTAAATTAAAAAAACTGAACTTGAATCTGTTTCCAGTATGAGAGAGATACATTAGGAAGAAGAGGTCAACAAGTCAAGCCAAGGGAAACAAAAGTAGCGATGAAACACAATTGGAAGTTGTAAAACAGGTTGAATATAAAAGGTGGTGAGCAAAAGTATAATAGAAACTCCCTCGAGGGGATGTGAGCCTTCGCAGACCATTTACATGCCGAGAAAACCCATTGATTTGAATCCGGTTATATTTCTGTCTCTCCTCTCTGCATGTTTGTGATGTAGCATGTGTCGCTGCAAGTGATGCTGATCTTTGTAAGATGTGGATACTTCACATCAAACACACTCCAGCACCTGTACACACACTCGCTGTCACAGGTGTGCTGTGAGAACACACACCTCTCAGACCTTTAAGAACACCCGATTCAATTAACAGGCAGACACGTGCGCACATTCAAACACACTCAAACACAGCCATCCACCTACGGACCAATCACCTAATCCACAAATTACCACACACACACACACACACACACACACACACACACACACACACACACACACAAACACACACACACACACACTCCAGGTTGAGATTCAATCCCATTTGTAGATGCTTCTCGATTCAATTAAGACACATGGGGATACTTCTTTTGATCTCAGTATTGGATATCAGGCACACACACCTGATGCTAGCAGCACTAGTGGCCTCATTGTCTGCAACACAATGCTGCTAAAAGCTAACATCATCTGGCTAGAGGTAACAACAGCTTTCAGGCAATAGGGATATTTTCAAAAAGGTACAACAGAAGAGCGTGCAGTGATTATTCGCCACTGTACTGTGTGTGTGTGTGTGTGTGTGTGTGTGTGTGTGTGTGTGTGTGTGTGTGTGTGTGTACAAAGGCTATTTCCATGTTATAATGACTTTCTCAATAACGCAGAATCAGGGCTAATAATGGAATAGAGTTCCTCAGCTATCATAGGTTTAATGGTGTTCTGGTAATCAATTGCATGTTAAAGTAATTTATTATATTGTGTTAAAGTGATTTATTAGATTTTAGATTTGTTTGGTTGCATTTGTGTTTTAAATCATCTGCGTGTTGATGTTAGTACACTAATCTGATACACCATTGTTTATATTGTAATACACATGTTATTTATTCTAGTACAATGTCCACCCATTTTTATTGTAGTTATTTATTAATTTATTTGTATTATTATTAATATTATTTTCTTCACTTCGGCAACCCAATTAAAATATTTCAGTATTTCAATTTAGATTCTGAATCTCTACATAGATTAGGGTTGGATGAAGTGTTATCATGTTGGTTCAATAACCTCCCAATGCCTTCATTTATTGATACAGAAAGAAATGATATGTCGCCTCAAGACGTAGTTTTCCCTGGCTGTAACACACACTGCGATACAGGTGATACGTATCTCAGAGGAATAATCAATTTGATCCAGCTTAGCATTAGGCTGGAAACTAAAGTTAAGTGTGTTTGGTGTAAGCTTAAGGTTGCTTGTGTGCTGCTATTGTGCTGATGAGTTGTCTGTGCTTATGTGTTATTGTAATGCCATCAACCTGCCAGGGACTGCAGAGGAAGATTAGCCTCTATGGCTAAATCTGGCACATTTCCATGATAGACTCAACAGCTCGTGTTAATTCATTTGCATTGTCCCTTCTTAAATAATTAAATACACATACAAAGGGTTAGGCTCCAGTGACTGTATGCAAGTCCCCCAAAACTAGAAAGAAATAGAAACGGTAGCAAAAGTGAAAAATGTATGGGCAGTATGAAGCCTCTCTTGATATGCAGATTTGTGTTGTTTCCCATGATGCAGCATTTTAAATGTTCCACCCTGCTCAAGCCATTACAAATATTTCCAAGAATGACCAAAGAATGATACATTGCATGCAGGTATATATTTTGTCCTACAGTATCTATTTAACATATAATTAATTTGATCTATTTATGTTGGTGATGAAAGTTTGCAGCGATACGAGTGAGAACATTTTGTCCAGGTCTCCTCACTGGCAGGGAAATGACATTTTTGATTGTAGCGCCTGTGTTGTGTCTCTACATGAATACACAACGGCGGATTTTGCATATGTAAGGTTAAAGTGGCGAAGCTCATCCCGCTGTATTCAATCCTTAAAAAAGACATTTCCTCTTTTCCCCGGAGGCTGTGTGTGTGGGGGGTAGGTTGAGGTAATAGATAGGGTATGGGGGGGGCAAAATGGCATATGTGCAAAATCATTTGTGTGTGTGTGTGTGTGTGTGTGTGTGTGGCTCCCTGTTCATCTGAATGGGGATTCATTGGGCAGCTGTTTGAAAATTAAATGCTTTTGCTCAGGCAGATTGCTTTACGTCTCTGTCATGTTGCTGTGAATGGGATGCAGCTTTGATGGATATAAGGACTGACAGGAGAGCACCCCTACACACACACACACACACACACACACTTTATGTCCTTGAGATCAAAACCGTTACCTTATGTTTATGTCCATCTTTCATTAATAGGATTATTTGAATGTATTTCCCATTCATAAGTCAGTTTAATGAAAGCAAGACATTGGAGAAAACGCCACATGCTTTTAAAGTAAACTTTAGTAACCTTGTTAGAAACTTTTTTGTTGTTGTGTTCATACAAAAAAAAATTATGTGAATTCCAAATGCATGATGAATATGATGTTTCTTTTCTCATGTCAGTGTTTGGCATTTGAATAAAACAGACAAACATTAACTTGATGAGCGCAATTTCTGATTCATGTTGAGTGTAATAAGCCAGGTAAGGGACCTTAGGAATTAATAAAGTTTGGCTTTCTGTAGTGATGATAGCACTGCATATTATGTTGTCTTGAAAAAACGAGTGGTCCTTTTTTTGCTTTCTAGTCTTCCTTTTTGTATTGTTCATTAGTTAGTAGAGAAGATACACACACACGTCAGGAACGTACAGTACTAATAAGAGACCTACAGATGGTCCTGAAATATCCTGCACACTTTCCTATTCCAAAAACAACTTATACAGAGTTGGTTTAAGAACAATTTGCAAAACTTCCATAAGTGCTTGCTTCTGTGTGTGTGTGTGTGTGTGTGTGTGTGTGTGTGTGTGTGTGTGTGTGTGTGTGTGTGTGTGTGTGTGTGTGTGTGTGTGTGTGTGTGTGTGTGTGTGTGTGTGTGTGTCAGTCATAACTAAACACAATCAGTCCCGTCAGTGAATTTCCTGCTTCGTGACAGTCTGCATCTGCCTCCTGGTACACGTCATCTGTCTGCCACACACATGCACGACACACACACTCGCAGCCACATGCATCCACACAATCACACACATGCCTTCATTTCCAACATAAATAAAATGATGTGGTATCCTGCTGTATCTATACAATGAATTCTTTAGCACAAAGACAACATCTGCTAAACTTTCTTTAAGATATCTGGGTCACACATTTTGTAGCTCTCATTTTAAAACGAAAACTTTCCGGAACCTTTGATCCCTTTTTAAATGGACCATCATGGTAGAAATACTAAGCTGATGGTGCTGATCGGTGAAAGACAAATAGGTTTTGCGTCACTCTTAACCCGACCATAGTGTAAACAACACGATACATCCAGCAGAGAGATCAACCAAAGGCTTGACAATAGAAAAAGTAGCCTTCATCTTGTAAATCCCACTTTGTAGCATTTGTATTGCTGTCAATCAAACCTGCAGTAGGCACATTGTCTTGTTGCACTCACCAGCACAACAATCCTGAAAAAACTAATATATTTTGTTCTGAAATTGTTCCGAGTTCTTGTAACACACTGTTTCTCTCTCCCTCTATGACTACACATCTCTCCGTACCTTTAGTTGAGCATGTGTGTGTGTCTCTGTGCGTCTCATTCGCCTCGGTTGCGATGACTTTTCACTCAAAGAGCAGATGAAAGCCACTGAGAGGTAATGGAACCTCTGTTGAGACGAGGCAGCCAATCTGCAGCTCACCAAAATACATTTCACACAAACACACTGACACACACTGACACTCACAGACACACACAGACACAAACAAACCTACCCAATACATTTGCATCTGGAGTGGCAGCTAGATAGCTAGTGAGAAAATTGGAGATACTATTCAAATCAACGCAGCGTAAGCTTGAGCCCTGGAGAGAGACAAAAAACAGAGAAAGATTTCTTTAGGAATATGCAAATACTGCGCTGCATGGGAAACCTATCTTGAAATGAACTTTCTATTTTGGGGAGCTTAAATCGAGGATCACTTTTGTACACCGATGTAAATTGAATAACCTGCTGCTTCTGATGCTTACTGTACATGTATAACGTGGCAGGCAGGAATATGAGTTTGTACATTTATAAGTCCATTCACACTGAGGCAAAGGCAGCCATACAAGGGAGAGTTCACTTTGACATGTTGACTAAAGGGGCCTGGGCTTGAACCTGCAACCTTGTGATTGGTGGACAGCCATCTACCTTCTCATTCACAGCAGCCAGACTACAACACAAAAAAAGGCAACAAAACTAGCAACAGCTTCATTTTATCAAAGTACCACTCAAGAGGTTATTAAGTATTCAAAAAGGTCTTAATGGGGAGCTAACCAAAACCCAATAATGGACATGTGTGTGGTGCTGCTGTGGACATTTTCCTGTCTTTCATTTCCCATTTTACACAACATTAATGTCCCAGTACTGAAATATAATTGGGGCAACACATAAAAGCCAGACTGTGGACCAGATGGACAATGAGAGACTCGTGAGAGATGTGGAGTGTTGCTCTAAACAACCTCAGCTGCGCCAACATCAACATGAATTTAAAACATAGTTAAAATGTCATCTGAAATATGAGACATTTTAAAATCTCTGTTGTAAAGCTCATTCTGAATCAACATGATACTTAGCACTATAATTCTGTCACGCTGCCGTTTTCCAGAGAGAGCGTTATTACGATGATTTGTTTGCCGTGGAGCCCCCCTACAGTTGCTAGTATCGATGTAGTCTGGCCATAGAAACGCGTGTGTGTCTTTATGTGTGTATGTGTGTGTGAGTATATACTATGTATAATGTATGCAGTACTTGTAAGTCTTACACAGACTGGCATGTCTATACATCCATGAATGTGCATACAAACAAGATGTGTATGCATGCAATCATGTGTGTGTGCCTCTGTGTGAGACAGAGTGTGTGTGTCTTCATTCTGCACTACATGGATCATAAAGCACACCTAAAAGGCTGAGAGGGTCGATGGAAAAGGGAGACAGGCTTCTGGGTAAAACGTACAGCTCTCAAATAAACGAAGAGAGCAGCGAGAGTCGGAGGAAACGCGCCGCAGTAGATCACATGCAGATGCGTTCACCGTAACACCACTTTATCCCTCGTCGTAAAAGTTACTTATGGCCGTTTTTAATTCTTCCCGGAGTGAAAAGGCCCCGGCCGACAGTTAACTAACTAATGGGATAAAAGAGAAAGGCCAGAGATTAGTCTGATCCGAGGAAGCTGTCTAGAGATGAGACCTCACGGCAGCATTGTAAAACAACGCCACTGGAGTGTAATATATACTGTGTGAAAAGAAAGATTTGTGCTTTCACTTATTTATTTCTCTTTTAGGGTCAATGTAGGTCTGGAGGTCTGAGCAGTATTGCATGTAAGCGCAATGTATTTGGTCTGAAACAAGTTTATTACCACGCGCATTTTAAACAGAAGACATTTTGACATGTCATAGTAGGAATATCACAAAATGGGCTGTATCCCATGTCTTTGCTTCAGGTCCAGGGCCTTGATAATGTGCAGGCTAATGAGTTGCATACACTGCATCATTATGACTCACTTGTACTCACATGCTCCTCAGGTGGTCCGATTTACCGAGTTGGGAAGTTGTTCTTCCAACTTCTGCGTGTTCATGAGCTTTAAGTGGTCATGTGACTACATTGTCGAAATTAAATTTCCCATCGGGGATTAATAAAAGATCTTGATCCTAAGCTTAATTTTGATCTTATGAGGCTTTCGCAGAGATGTGCCTATTCAGGGGAGAATGTTCACAACTGTTCTGAGACCACATGAATGCAGCACGAATGCACTAACCCGTTGACGACAGAGAACAAGAACCTGTGTGACGGCTCTGTGACTCTGATCCACTCTAAACTTAATGCGTCCAGATGTGCTTTGAGAAGGATGTTTCTACCATCTTGTGTTCTTCTACTGTTTTCCTCCTGCGATGCTTACAGGAACATAAAGAACACATCAAAGTGAGTTGTATGTTTTTTTCTCTTTCTTTTGTTAAAAACCGGAGGAGAATGCGCAGACAACAGGAAGATGGATGTAGAAGTAAGAAGGGGAAAAGAAGAAAGAGTGGAATGCCAGCTTCCCATTTAGATGATGATTAAAATTCATAGGCTCCCCACCTCTAACATCCCTTTACCCCCTCCATCCATCCCTCTATCCATCCACCCACCCCTCCCCTTCCCTTCGATGTTGAAGCAATCTCGCAGCAGTCACAGCCTTCTCTCCCTGCAAAATTAATTTGACAGGTTTGCATTAAGGCACCTGATCAATACCCACTTAGAGCGGTGAGGGCTAAAGCCAAGAAAAATAACGCACCGGCCTCCCCTCCTCTCCCTCTGTACCAGATGAGAAAAAATGAATCTTGGACACTTTGTTCTCCCCTCCTCAATCGCTCGGCGGTCCTAAGCCCTGCTCTCTATCAGACGGACACACACACAAATAAACACTCACACGGGCACATAAAAGCACAAATGAACACATATACAGACGCACACATGCCGCTCGGAGCTTCTCTATCACAGGGCTGACCTCCCGTCATTGATCGGCGGCCGTTAAGTTGACAGAGGGCCTGCGAGGTGTGTGTGTGTGTGTGTGTTTTGTGACTTTCACTGGGCACTTTCCCAGGGAACGATCAACTATACAACCTTGATAAAGTCAGGACTGTGTGTTTGTGATAGATGCCCCCCCCCCCCCCCAAAGAAAAGTATAATTTGTGTGCAGTTGAAATGAAACTTCACTGGCCACGCATTTAAAGTGACGCAGAGACGGAGAAAATAAGGAAAGACAAGAGACAGAGGGCGAACTCCACGGATAAACTGAGAATATTGGATATCAGAGGTACGTAGAGGAAAGTTCATTTGAGTTTCAATTTGTAAGGCTTTGAATGTAACCATGAAACGATCTGCAAAGCATCCATTCTCACTTACACCACCTCAGTGCTTTAAGTTATTTCCTTTCCACACTTCTCTCCTCCTTACAACGTCATCTTATTTGAAGAACTGCTACTGGAAGTTTGTTTGTTTCTGACGGAAAACTAGCCTGATTGAGTGTCTCATGGATGATGGTAATGTTGGCAGCAAAGAATCAAACACATTTTTTACTTTACTCTTAGTCCTTAAAAATACATTTCCCTTATTTTAGCTACATCAAACCCGGAAAAGGTTAAATCCGCATGGCAAAGAATGTAGATTGCATAAAAGAGACATTTTCTCCATTTACACATTTCTTTCTCACTCTTGCCATCTTATTTAGTTTGCTGCATGTGGGACTTGTCTGATCAGGCTTATGTTCGGCGTGATGACATTTAGAAGTCTCATTTAGTCACTTGTTAGCAACCGACATTTTTAAGACACAAAGGCTTCAGGCAATCACGAGTGGAGTATTAACTGACCTATTTGAAATCCTAAAACAACACATTAAAATCTCTTGGCTTGTGTTAACCAAAGATGTTATTTTAGGCATTTAACCAAAAACTTGTTTTAGGACTCATTCCTGCACCACTTTACAGGGGAAAGGTAACATCTCTGTCACTAGCATCTGGCTCTTTGGATTGCTTTGACTTTAACACATACACGGTAGACCTAAAATCCACTTTTTTCTTAACCAGCAACCAATAAGTCGGGGTCAAGGTAACGGTAACATTTATAGAGGACTGAAGCGGTCTCTGTTCCGGGACAAGAGCTACACTCCTCCACTTATCCCTCGGTTCCTTCTCATCCATCCGTCACCGAGTCTTCCAGGGCTATCCCATCTCATCCAGGCAGAAATCAATACCTGGCCCCTGAGACAGGCCCTCAATAAACAGTGCAGGGAGAAACATGGGCTAGCCTCCAGAGCTAAAGCCCCCTGCCTTCACCTCCCTCTCCCTGCACAACACAAAGTAAATGAACTCACTACTTTTCCTCTAACTTCATCCAACCAACAGCAGAGACCTCCATGCAATGTTTCAGCCCTCAAGGACGCTGTGATGTTTCAATCCCCGGCCGTGATTCACTCAAACGCACCTTCACACTCGTCTGCAGGCGGAGGGGTGCAGGTCTGAGCGTGTGCACGGGCGTGGTTATAAGCATGGGATCAATGCTCGGGTGTAGCAAAGCTCCCACAACAAAAACATGTTGTCAGTCTCAATTTCAGGGGTTCTTTTCTATTCTGTCATTTTTGTTATCTGTAGGATAATTCTGTATATTTTATATTGTGTATTCTAACGAAACTCAATAGATGTATAATCATTCTAGTGCTTATGTATATATGAACAGTTTGTGTTTATTGTTTTATTTATGTGCAATGCCATGCTATTGTAACAAAACAATTTCCCAATTTGGAATCAATAAGGTTCTGTATATCTTATCCAAAATTAGATTAAGTGATTTGAACTAGTGTTGCTACAAAACATAGATAAATTACTAAATGACTTAATTTATTTATCCAACAGTCAGCCGGTTCAACAAGCTCTAAATGCAGGCAATTCATGTGAGAATATTTTAAATGAAGACATTTGAAATTCTTTACAGGAACAAGATGTAGCTGACACTATGCTGAAACTACAACAAAGGTGGCATCTAGAATAATTATCTTTTCACAATGACCATAAAATGATTTAGACGCTTCAAGTCGATCAAAGCCTACATTTCTTGTGTACTTTTGCAAATGTAAATTGAAAGTGTACAGGCAATACACACCTGAAGTTGTAAAGCCCTGCTTACTGTTTATTACTGCATCACTAAACATGGAACCACATGTTAGCGGGGCCGATGTGTTATTGGCCTACTTATCCGTAAAGCTCATTAGACAACATTTCGATCATTCCTCCACGTCTCTACCAATACTCTATTGACCTTTTCCTCCTTGGGACACTGAAGACATCAATGTCTCCAAACAGCTTTGTCTTAAATCAGATGTGCGTATTTCCACATCCACTAAGACTTCAGGGAGAGAGAAACAGAATAAGAAACGGCTTTGTCTGGCTGAAGAACTTTAAAAAGATGCTTGAGCTTCTTGCCAGGGAAATGACCCAACATCTTCCCACTTACTTGGCGAATGTGTTTCCTCTCTTCTTTACTTGATAGTTTGTCCTTCTGTGAGTTACTGTACGTGTGCCTGCTTCTCCTTTTTCTCCTCCTAAGAGTGGGACTTGATAAAGGAAAGACAGCGGTGGGGTTTTTCTTGAGAGAGCTGCGATGCAATTTCGCCGCCGCGCTGCCACTTTCGGGCCTATTCATCCCCCCATGCTGAGCCCCATTAGAGAAGACGGGCAGGTGAACAAGTGCACATGGAAAACAAGTTCCTCTAGGCGCTGCGAAGACACCCCCCAACCTTCCTCCTCCACCTACACACACACGGCAGGGCAGTCCTCCTTATCCAGATGTAGATTGGAACAGACATCAATAAATAATTTAGAGGTCTTGAGACTTTTAAGTAGGAATCTATGCAGTGTGAAACGGCGTTTAATCGAGTAACTTCTGATGCCGTATCAATCAAAGCGGGTTAAAAGCTGCAAGCGTCGGCGGAAAAAAGGAGAATGGGGATTCTTTGTGTTTTATTCCATCACCTCCTCTCACGCTCTCCTCACCACTTTTTTGTCGAGTTGATGGGACATTAGGTGACATTTGTATTCATCAATTGACCCGGATCTGCTGGGTCGACAAAGAATGATAGGCAAGAGAGAACATAAAAAGAAATCGCTCTGGTGCAATGCAGCTCACGCTAATGCAATGAAAAACAGCCGATAAAGAGCCACTGTATTTGGGGGGGGGGGGGGGGTTTGAGATGGGTTTCGAATAAGCCACTGGATTTAACTTGCAGACACTTCATGGAGAAGAACATGTAATGAAACGTCAGAAGAAGATTTCACCGCTAATTCTCACAGGTGCAAGGCAGAGCTGATATCATACAAAACAAATAAGGCCTGTATACAAAATGATCAGACTTGGGCAAAGATGGAGTGATTTGAGCAATATTCCCCCCATTGGTCACTGCTTCATGTTGCAACCTCGCATATGTGCTGTTCATTCCGCAACTCCCATATTCAAATACTTTACATTTTGATAGCGATAACTCCCTTGATAGATCAATCTTGGCTGCTGGGAAGCAAATTGTGTGCCGTTTACATTATGTGTATCTTTTTGTTTTTACCACAGCTGAGCAATTTGCCTGCGAGAGCATCTAGTTATAATAATATTGGAGCTTTAGCCAGACAAGCAAGCATGAAGACACGTGCATACACAGGCATGGGAGGGAAGGCAACAAGAAGAGAGTGTGTCTAAACGCACACACACACGCTCAATTCTCTGTGTCATCAGCAGATGTGTACATACCCTCGTCTCAATACAATACAGATGAGCTAATAGTCTCGGAGGCTCCCTGCCTGCCTCTGATCTCCATAATATCCACAAATGCAAACACACACACACACACACACACACTGAGGGAGACAGAGAGATGTGCGTGTACCTGCACAAATCCCATAATATCTCAATACTGTCTGTGGGGAATCAGACAGACCTGGTTTACATTCAGCAACATTCAGAGGACAAATACGATCACTTAGAGACACATTCAGAGACACACACAACTATACACATTTGGGCACAAGCGAGACTCCTTATCCATACACGCACACACATGCAGGTAATATCATTTAGATCCAACTGTTTTAGAGGTATTAGAGGTTTAAAGGCTCATATGCGCAAATACACACACTTTAGTATTCATGCAGTACACCAGTGAACTGTGAAATGGCATTTGAGACAGATCTGAAAACATGGCTTTTGTTTTGGGATTCCCATTTTGATCTGATTTCAATGCCTTTCAAGATGAAGGGCTGCTTTTAAGAAATGTTTTTTATTTTAAAAAGGTGACAGCGATGGTGTTCGACCACTGAGTTTTGGTATGTTTTCTCTCTGACATGCTAAGCTCCTTCAGCGTGCTGAGGGCTTTAACTCAATTACGTGGTCCAGATATACTGTAGAGACATTACGCTGATGTTGGCCAATTTTAAGTCTTTTGGTATCGGCATATGTGTCAGCTGATGCCATTCACGCTAAATAAGATAATGCTTTAATAAGTCAAAACTATTGAGTTCATCAAATCCTCAGTGACAACAAATTATAATTAGTCTTGTTGACTACTTGTAGCACTTTGGGATCTGAGATCAGATATGTAGTGCTTTATAAATTGAATCCATTATTATTATTATTATTATAATTGTGTTTTTTTAGTTTTAGCCAATTGTATGTCATTATACAAAAATAATTGAAATGCTTCTCAGTGAAATGATTCCAGTCAGTACCGGTTGACACATTAGAAATCTTGATTCAATTAAAGTTGCTAAGGAAAGTCAGAGCCAAATTTGTATTATATGTTATTATAAATATGTTATGCTATTTATCTCCATATTTCCATCTCCATATTTAAACGTTAGCCTCTTTATATACATATTTTAAATACATTTTTTTTTTATCCATGTAGTTTTCAAAAGGTAATTCTTAAATGGATCTTAAATTGTGATTTCTTTCTGGTTTTTTTCTCATTGGAGAATATGACAGATACTGTATATTGTACTGTGTAGTGTGTAGTGTGTACTGTGTACTGTGTAGTGTGTAGTGTGTAGTATGTACTGTGTACTGTGTCCCTTTGTACGCATGTCTTCAGGTCCTCCATAGCCAGTAAATAAAAAGAAAAGTGAATTCCACTTCAGTCGGAGGCTTGGAGAGGATCTGAGGGGATCTGATAATCACCACAGGGATTTCAGTGAGTGTGTGGGTCTGCACGTGCATGTTGTGTGTGTGTATGTGTGTGTGTGTGTGTGTGTGTGTGTGTGTGTGTGTGTGTGTGTGTGTGTGTGTGTGTGTGTGTTCAGGTTGTTCTCCAGCAGTTATAGTGAGGTACACAGGGAACAGTCAGAGGAGCTCAATAACACCTAATTTCACAACACACACAGGCATGTAAACATGCGTGTCAACACAATATCATACAACCACCAGAGAGCCATCGCCCCGCAATAATTGTGTAATATCCCTGATGATAAAAAAGGCTGATTTTTTAAATCAAACAGCGAAACCTTCCATTACCGTGCAACAACAAGGACAATTGATCAAGGTAAAAACACAACTGGGGAAAAGTAATGACACAAACATTAAATAAATTGCTGCGGGAAAATCACATCTAATCTCAACTGTGGACCAAAACAAATAAGATAACACTCAGGGTATATTATTGAGAATAAATTACAATTCATCTGCGTTTACATCTGAAAGAAAGAAGTTCATTCTCCATCTTCGCCGTCTTCAGAGAGCTATTGGAAACATTCAGATTTCTCACAGGTGGACGATTCTTTTTTGTCGCAGTGAATATTGAACACATTCAACGTGTAACAAAACAAACAGAAGTGCACTGCAGCTCACTGCAAATCTAAACTATTAAATATGGTAGGATGAAAAACGAAAACGAAAAGCGAGACAGCTGACAATCATGCCTGAACCGATCGATACATGTTTCATTTACTTCCCTCTGGCTGCTGTATATGAGCCAACATCTGTCAATTAACACACTCACACACACACACACACACACACACACACACACAGGCATATAACATATCCATACACACACTGTCTATCAGCCAAAGGGCAATAACCTCCTATGAAGCGTTGTGGTTTGGATCAGCAGTATTGACAGCTTTCACATTAGACCTATTGAAATGCATTGTTGTTGCCGCGACGACACACACACACACACACCGGGTTTCTGGCATGCAACAACAATCAATCTAACGCCACAATCACATTCTTTCCACCTGCTTAAACGGAGAAAAAGAGGCGGGCGGGTCTTGCGACATTTCAGTGTCACCGGGCCGACCCTCAAACCTTGACCTCTGACCTTTGGAGGTCGTGGTCAAGGGTTCAAGAGAAGGAAGGGGTGAGAATACGAGCGTTGAGGGGGATCGATAGACGTGTTCTGACGGTCACGCCTGCGTCGGGAGAATAAAAGGCATTACAGATTAATTAGGTCTGACATCTATTTAGTTACGGATCTATTTGTTTGCTTCTTCTGGGCCACAAAAACCCCCAAATAATATAGGCAATATGTTAAAGAACATGAAGGTAGACTTTTCAAATCAGGAACTCAGATAAAGAGAGAAAGGAAGATGGAAGGAAACAAGGACGCAATAAAAAGCCAATAAAGGTGACATTTAAGGGAATGACAAATAATAAAAAGGAGTTGGCAAAAGTGTGAATATGTTTCGATGTTTCTGGAACTTAAATAAAAGGTTTAAAAAGGAAAGCTGAACACTGCACTGGGTTATGAACGAGGGGGAGATTAGCGTAGAATAATCCTTAATGATAAGGCAGGACATTACACACGCAGTGCTGAAAGTGGAGATGGGAAAACAAGTGCTGAAGAAAACAACACTTTTCCGCAGAACTCACAAAATGACTTAATAGCTCTTTTTAAAGCACATTAGTGAACAGGTGTTTTCAAAGCTGTCATTTTATTCTAATTGCCTCTTAGATTTTACGGTATCGTCTTCATTTATCTACGTATGTCTCATAAATATGCCATCATTTGTTTTATAATCTAACAGAGATGTGTGTTGACTCTGTCCGCCCTTACGCTTTCGTCTTGTGGTTGTTCATTGCGTGAATCGTTTTGAAAACAACAATCAGAAACGTGGCATGGAAAAACTCAAAACCATTTATCGGTCATGCTGCTCGCTGTCAGTCGTGGTCATGTAACTGCACCTCCTCCTCCTCCCCCTCCCTGGAGGCATTGCGTTAACCATCCTAAGACTCATTAGCATAACACCACCCCCGAAACACACACACACCTCAGGACACATGAATAAATGAGGCTATGTAACAGATTAGGAAACAACAGAAGAGATTAAGTTCATTGCTAAATTATAAGGTATATTTATTAGGTAACAATGCTGAGATGTTTCATCTGATTTTCCACATGTCAGACTCAACGTTTGTTTTTTGGGCCTGGCTTTCCCTCAGCTTCTGCTCCTTAAAACATGCGCTGATAAATGGGTCCCACTGTATGTACTACATCCACTTAACAGCATGCACACATATCTGCCAGATATATATCTACACATTGAAGTGCGCTGTCTTACGCCACAATAAAAGCATCTCTCTTGGTCTCCTCTGTCTTTCTTTTATTGTATTCTATTATATCCCATTCCCAGAGGACCGTGGGGTTGCATCCCTCTCCCTCACATTCTCCGCCGGCAGCTCTGAACGTCTCTGAGCGAGCGTGTGTGTGTGTGGTTGTGCTGTCAGAGGGGTAAACGGGGAGTTAAACAGATATATCCAAGCGTAAAATCTAAAAAGGCTCCCCAGTGGGCGCCGGAGGGGGCTGTTGGAAATCAAGCACATATCAATTGAGAAGCAGAGAGAGACCAAGTACTGGTGAGGAGAAGAGGGGAGCAGAAAGAGAGACCAAGTACTGGTGAGGAGAAGAGGGGAGCAGAAAGAGAGACCAAGTACTGGTGAGGAGAAGAGGGGAGCAGAAAGAGAGACAGCGTCCCTCCGATGGTAAACTCTGCTCCTATAAATTACAGACCCTTTCTTTCCCCCTTGTCCACCTGCACCTCTTGTTCTCCTCCTTGCCCCACTTCCTTCATTGATCTTTTAGCACTGCCCCGTCCTCTCTCTTTAACTCCAGATACATTCTGTACCTGCTTTCTGACAGAGATGTAAAGCAGAGTTTGATTCAAAAAGCACTGATGAGTCGTATTCAATCTTTTCAACTAGAATTAGCAAATATATGATGATGTTTTATTATAGGCTAAAATGCTAACTCATTTCCGAGCTAGGACTCATTCCTGCACCACACTATTGCCAGTAGGCCTTTCTGATTTCAGAGCGAACTTGAGTCTACTAAGCCTGTCTCAATTTCAAACTCTCAAATCAGTGTTTTTTGTCGGAGCAGCAAACTCGCAAAGACATTTGCGATGTGTTTTATTTTCTTTATTGTATTTTAAAAAGTGTGTTCTCGATACAAAAGCCAGACGTTCGTGAGAGTAAGAAGCTTTCTTGTCCAGTGGGAAAGGGGATTGAGAGATTTTCCTTTTTCTCGCCTATCTCTTTCTCCTTGCTAGAGCGTGTGTTGATCTTGGCCAAAAACTGACATAAATACACAATATGACAGAAAGCTCCACATAATGGCTTCAATTGGTTATGTAGTTGCTTAGAAAAGGGGTATGAGTAGGGTACAGGGACACACACATACATGCACACACACACACACACACACACACACACACACACACAGCTAGGCCAACACTGTGCGGTGTAATGCTCTACTTGATTATCTCATTGTTGTCTGTAAGTACAAGCTCAGATTGAATCAGCCTTCACTCCATTGTCTCACTTCAGCTTGGTGTGTGTGTGTGTGTGTGTGTGTGTGTGTGTGTGTGTGTGTGTGTGTGTGTGTGTGTGTGTGTGTGTGGTAATGAATGGCCAATCTAGTCTATCTAGAGAAAACCTTCTCATCACAGCGCTCCCATAATTACTAGCTCTCTGTGAAAACGACGCAGTGCTTTATTACTTTACAAAGCGGCGCAGTCGAGGCTCGGGACTGTAGAGACGAGATAAACTCACAAAGTGTTCATTTTATATTTCAGTCATTTACTGCAGCTGACGATGGCAGCCAGTGAAGGCTAAGTGATTTACAATGAGTGTAAAGCCTCAGTGGCAAGAGACGCACACATCAGATTTAGTTCAGTCAAAAAAACATGCATAATGAATGTGCACTGTGAAGCTCACTTGAAAACACATCAACCATTAAATGTAGTCATTCTTAACATTTGAGTAGTATTGTTTTTTTTAACCTATGTAAAAAAATGCACTGATGGGTCGTCAGTAAAGTCTTTACTCCTAAAACATGTTTTTTCTTTAAAAAGGTTTCAATAACAGGAACATATTTATTTTGCACTGATTTACCTGCAGTATAGTAATGTGGTTTATCATTAAGAAGTATATTGTAATGATTTCCCACACTGCCCAAAAGAGCATTTTGGCTGAAGTTTGTCGTCAATAAAAATGTTTTATGTAAACTTTATTATTATTATTATTATTATTATTATTATTAAAGCAGTCCTGTGACTACAGCTCCTGTAATGTATCATGATGTATGCTCCCAGTGTTCCTGCATCCTGAGTCCTCCCTCCTGCTGGGAGCCATCAGACCAAGGGACCAGCAGCCCGAGGCTTCTGGGAACTACGAAGGAGAGAGGAGGCCGGATGGGAGGAGGAAGGAGAGACAGAGTGATGAACAGAGGGATGAGGACACAGAAATAAGGGTGGATAAGAGATGTGAAACTGAATTTGAAAAAGGCACTATATTCCAATCCGCCAGCATCTTCAAAACTGCTGTAAACCATATTTGTGGAATGGACCGACAGTATTATGGGATTCTGTATGTAGGCATTCTTTGTGCTGCAAAGAATCAGAACACATTCTGGTGATGATTCTGTCTTTCTCTGTTCTAACAGTGCAGGTGTTGGGTGGGCCTTTTTTCTCAGCTAAAAGTAATTGTGAATTAAAAATGCATTTTCCCTGATTGTATAACGCACAATGCGATCGGCAGACGCATAGGAAGCTGCCAAAACTCAGTGCTGGAATATCCTCGTCCAACTTGCCAAGGCCGACTGCGCAATTGTAGATTACATTGGGAAATAATATTTAAAAAACTGAACGACAACTAATTATCAGAAGCTGAACCCGAGAGAAACGTGATGTAAGAACTAGAGGCTGAACTAATAGGAATCAACATTTCCAAATTGCTAAATATTTCAAGATATTTCAAACATTTCCTTTTTTAAGTTTGCTGTGATTATATAAAAAGGGATACATGTGTTTATTTGATTAATACACATGAATATTGAATTTGAATCTTGTACTGTATTACACAAAATGATATACTTGATATTCTTACTATAATTACTTTATGTGTGGACCTGGGTGTAAATGAGTTCAACCAAAGACAAGTTTTTAGAAAATCCAGATATTTTGAGGGGAAAGTCCCCAAAAACCCACAGAGTCTGTGAAACATAGACCCCAGGATGAGTGCATTAGGGGCTGCTTAGGCGCTGATATGGTTGTAATAGTCGTGATTAGTACAAACGCAGCCGGCCATGGAGGATGACAAATGGCACATGAGACTGAGCGTGATTACGAGCGCTCGTACGGGCAGAGACGGTATCAGTGCAGAGGATGATGGATGACGCCTGGAGCGCAGTCAGAGCTGCCTCATAATTAGACCTTGATGGCATTAGTTTCATTTCCTGGTGGGTATGTCACAATAAATGTGCCACAGTTGTTCAAAAGAGACACCTTGACATTTCCAATGTCGGTTTATTTGGACTCTGCAGGGGACGGTCGCAGCATGGGCAATTATTCAAGTGTGCAACACTAATAACACTTAGGATAATGATTAGGTTACAGTGTACATATCAAGCATGAATCTGGTTTTTATTCAAATGGAGCAACTGTCATGAACCCAGTTTCCCCTCGGGATAAATAAGGTGTCTTTAATGAACTGATATAAAGGCTTGTTAGAGCTATGCAGGATTATAAAATGAACTTGAAGTAAATCACTAATGGATTATGTTGTATGTTAATGCCCTCTGTGTCGGCCTGCTTCCCTTTTAGAAATGTGACCATGAGAGGCTTGAATTCACAGATGCCTTCTATCCTGGGATGTTATACGGGCAGCGATGCACCGGTGATCGTCATCCGAGCCTCTGATGTGTCTGTGTAAGCTGAGGTAATTATTGAGAAAGGTTACACTGTGTGAAGGTAAGGTAACAGAGTGGAAGGCAGTGAGTACCTGAGGTGGCTCGGGTGATGTGTTTTCTGGTTTGTGTTTCATCTGTCTGGCCGGGCACCGAGAAGCATCAGCAAGTCAGACTGTGTGTGTCTTTTTTTGTTGTAACCCAAACTAAGATGACATCTAATATAAGATTAATTTAATTAAGCGGGGAACAAGAAAAAGCCTTGAAGAAATGTGTGACAGTGGTTTAAGTGAACAGTAAACAGACACAGCCACTCAACCATTCAATCAAACAATCAATGATGAATAATGGGTCAAAACCATACAACCAAACTAACCGAAGCTAACTGACGATCGATGTACCTCATGCAAGTCAGCTAACCACCGTTTTTGGCAACATCTTGATCCTACTGACTTGCACAATTCAAGATAAGATCTTGTGTTTCCTCTTGTTCTTCGAACCATCTCCAAATGTATCTTACTTGCTCTTGTCTTTGACACAGTGCAGTCTCTCACCTTTCACTTTCCACAGAACAACATCGATGTTAATGAGGCGCATCACAGCAGTAAAACAAACTCCAACTGCCCATAATCACGGTATTGACAGGTGTTCTCAATACCACTTTGAATTCAATTAACTTGATAACCAATTTTAACCGGATGTGTGCGACAGTACTGAAACAGATATTTACTTAAAGTTAGCAATTATTTGGAGGTTTTACATTGCAAGGTTAGAAAATAAAGTTCGATTTAGGATATTTGAAAACGTATTAAGGCCTTATACTAGTTTCATAAATTAAATACCTTTGAATATATTTTAAGGATCTATAGGAGTCCTAAGCAGAAGTAACAATGATAGCTAAATTCAATAGCATTGAAGCTAACGTAGACACAGTAGGTGCTCTGTGATTACGTGTGTGTGTTATGTGATTGTTTAAAAGTGATACCGAGGGAGAGATGGTGTTGCAGTCACTTCTAAACTCATTAGTGTCACTCAAAGTCTTTCCTGTACCTGTGTTTACTTTCTCTATTCGAACGATGTCCAGTAAGTCTCTCTCATTCAAACGCAGACATGTATTCCCACCCTCGGATAAGAGTACACCAAACCATGGTGGAAAAGTCAAGTGTCATGTGCCCGTCTAACTTTACGACCCCTACTAGACACACACACACACACAGACACACACACACACACAGAGGAAGCCGCCCGTCTAGCAGCTGAATTACTTAGTCATAGCACTCAGCCCCGGTGAGGCTGAGATCATGTTGCCGGTGAAGTCGTAACACAGTCAGGGCAGACAGGTCAAATACCTGTTCAGATAACATGCTGTGACCTGTTACCGTTATCTTACCTCCGATAAAGGTAACACTCCCCTCTCGCTACCTGCTGGATCCGAGTACCTACTTGTTGCCCAGGTATTTCGAAAATACAAAAATCAACACAGACTGTTTAAACTGTTACAAGTCTCACACTTCAACTCTCACACTTATGTAAATAAATAAGACCCTTGAATTCATGTGTAGCCTTAATCTCAAAATTAAGATACAGCGTGTTTGTATGGGCACTTGTTTATACGTTAGTATTCAGACTTAGTGATTGCCCTGCTGTACCTTTTGAGTCACAGATCATGACCTTTCTTGGTAAACTGTTTTCTAAACATTTACATTGATTTTAATAATCTAAAATAAATATACTTTTTTTTAATAAACCCATTTGAGTAAATTGAAAACCCCTCCCCGAAAAAACTAAACAAAAGTGAAAGTGCATTGGAATCCCTGCAGGCAGATTTGCGTGTGACTACTGCAAGATCGTACTGCTGTTTGGCATAAATCTGATCATCTAATAAGTAACATCTGCTCAGGTCCTGACCGCCAACTCAAAGAAGCTTTCGCCTCTCAAGCTTTATTTTGACTCAACGATGCCAAACACAGTCCACTCAATCAATCACAGAATGCATCATACACACACAAACACACATACACACAAGCACACACACAGTGTAATACAAAGACACATATTTCTATGAAAATATATGATTTGATTACTAACATGATGTCGGAATTTGATCTTTTGCATTATAACCAGAGCCCAGAATTTAAATCTGAATTGAACTCGTATTAAAAAAGAATACAAGATCTACAAACCGGCTTGGATGAACGTTTGAGTAATTGTTTTCTTGGTAAAGAAGCTTTATGTTTAATATCATGTTTTTACAAAATGAAAGGATACAATATGCTTCACTGATTACTTGACTTCAATGCAGTCACTGTTTCATAAAGTTTACACATCGGACATGGAGTAGTGCTTTTGTTATACCATTTTTTTGTTGACGATTTATGCCATCTGTTTCATTTCATCTTCTCATGACATGTACTAATGTCAAAGAGCCTTATTGAACTAAACACTGAAAATAAGACCAAGTGCCCTGTGGAAGTCATCTGATGTATCTGTCAGTGTCATTTCCATATTGATGTTGAAGAAAAGAAAGGGACAATAAAGCTCATCGGCTTTCCAGTTATGTATTTGTCATTCCAAAAACAGAAAGAGGAAGTGAGAGGCAGGGGAAGGAGGAAACAAAGAAACAAAAGTGGTGTCAGTTAGTTCTCCCACAGTTTACACTTGATGTGGTACAGTCAAGTGTGTGTGTGTGTGTGTGTGTGTGTGTGTGTGTGTGTGTGTGTGTGTGTGTGTGTGTGTGTGTGTGTGTGTGTATTTGTAACTTTTCAAGCTCAATGACAAACACGCGACATTGCAATTAATTTGGTGGCTAGTGATTGCCAGAATTGCTTACTGGTTGCAGAAGCCAGATCAGGGGTGTCACCTACCAGATTGATTCTGCAAGGTTCACATCCAAACATACACACACACGCACATGCATAGAGGCATGAACACACACACCACCTCTGACAGAGAGAAGTGGGTATAAAAAAACTAGAAAAGAAAAGGACAACATGAAAGAGATAGGAAGAGATAAAAGAAAATGAAGGAAAAAGAGAAAAAGACCCCCTGTCCACTTTGTTACTCCCACTTTTAGTCTCACACACACACACACACACACACACACACACACACACACACACACACACACACACACACACACACACCAACAGGAGTTGGTGAGTGACAGGGCCTTCTTGCAGGTGTAAATTGAGGCTGTGAGGTGTGTGTGTTGTTCATTAAAGCAGAGTGAATCTCTATTGGTTTTCATTAAGGGGCCTGACCACACCGACTACATGGTTAATCTAGACGGCTCCGCTCCTCCACTCACCCCCTATCTCCATTTCTCTCTCACACACAAATGAACACACATATTACACTTTGAGACAAAACTAGATTCTTATTTATTAAGCAGAGGTGACAGGTACTGAATAAGTTGTTTTCTGGAATAGTGTGTGTGTGCCTTTGTCTAGGATTTGTTATCAGAGTTTGTGTGTGCTCTTGTATACTACCTGCATGTGTACATTTGTTTTTATGTCATTTCAGATGGGTGTGTGTGTGTGTGTGTGTGTGTGTGTGTGTGTGTGTGTGTGTGTGTGTGTGTGTGTGTGTGTGTGTGTGTGTGTGTGTGTGTGTGTGTGTGTGTGTGTGTGTGTGTGTGTGTGTGTGTGTGTGTGTAAGAGGACAATTGGTGTCTGTGGTTATGAGTTAAGTTTAATTTCCAGGAGACCTGTCCTGGCTAAACAGAGCTGACACTGTGCTGCTCCGACCAGTTATCTGTCACTGGGAATTAGACACTAACACACACCCTGAGATGAGCCGGGGTGCATCTCAGGGTGTGTGTTAGTGTCACACACACACACACACACACACACACACACACACGGAGTCAGAGAGGACATTTTAACCTGTGTGAGGGGAACTGTGGAACTGTGGAGTGTTTACAAGTGTCTAGTAACCCGGTTGTGTACCAGGAAATACAGCTTGTCTTGTCGTTTCATCTCATTATCCCCCCTCTTTCATTCTCTCACTCACACGGGGGACTTTAAAAAGGTGCGTAAGAAAGATGGTTTATGGAGTGTCCAGGAGTATCTCGCTGCAGATGGGATCGTGGTAATACAGCGTCTGATCTCCCTGTCTCATTATTCCTGTTCAGACACTTGGCCTCCTCGAGAGGCCTTGCTGCACTTTTAGCCGAGCCTCAATCCAATCATATCCATCTATTGTGTGCTCTGAGGGGCCAACCTGCCACTCAATCCCATGCTTTGAACGTGTGCAGCACCATTCAAATATGAAATAACTACAAACTCTCTGTTGTGTAAAAATCGGGAATTGAAGAGTTTCCAGATTTATATACACAATATTGGATGTTTGCTGCTGAGTGGCACCAACCAATGGGATTATAGAAAGCAAGTATGAGAGGTAAAGCACTATGATCACTAAAGGACTTGTGCTGCCTGACAAGCCTTTCCAAAGCATTATTTTTTAAATGAATGATATTGTGTAACCTTCTTCAACTTTCATCATGAAGTATCCATGTCGTTCAATTATTTTTTCTCCAGATTGACAATATAGTACATGGATTACATGCAGTTTAGAGGACAAGTTCAACACAATATCCCATCACCAACACACTTGCATTTCTTGGCAGGAATATCCAATGCGATTCATCTCAAGTGTTCCCCCTGCACTTTCTCGGGGAGATCTTTGAAATGCAGGTTTAGATAAAAGAGCAGCCTGTGTATTAATGGATTTATAATGCATCTGAAAGATTTTCAACAATGCTTTCTTTATGGGATTTCAGATCAATTCAACTTTTCTGACAATCCCTTTGATTATTGGCTCTCAGTTTGTAAATGTAGCACTGAGCTGGTTGATATTGTACATTTACAACCACGCTGTGATTCATAAAATAGTATGTTTAAGAGCTCGGATAGAGCATGTGAATCAGGAGCTAAATAAAATACACCCTCTCACATACACACTTCATCCGGAATAAACAACACATAAAGCACTAAGTACTCGCAGTATTAAACTTTTACTTCCATTAATAATATTGCTCAAACTAAGTTGATTTCTTTTTTTAGCTTAGTTTGCTCCAGCAGAAGCTTAAACAAAATGGTGTCCTATGCTGCATAGTTGAAGTGAGTCACATTCAAACAGAAATGGAGACATCATTCCATAATACTTAGCACCAACATACAGTATTACAATATGACTGTCATATTAGACAAAACTTCTTAAATGTCTAAAACGAAAACTCCAATCAATTCCCTGAGTGTATCATTATAACAGCCTGCCACAATGTGGGGCCATAGCATGCTTACATTTAAGAGTTCACCCTAAGCAAGGGAAGAAAGGAAGGATCCTGGACAAAGACACATATGGAGAGATGAGGATTATCCAGTAGCTGACACATCAGAGTAAAGCATTCAAGTTCATATTATTTTAAAATTCTGACTGTGGTACCTTGCATACAGAGCTCTATCTTTATATCTAAAGTACTCTACTACACATGAACCATTTATAGTACCAACACAACAGCAAAGAGTTGTAGAAACTACCAGTCTGCCTTACTTGCTTAGTTTTGAGTATAACAAGAGCCTTTAAGCAGGGCCCTCAAGTATGGTTAAGAACATTTGACCATACAGAGTTGACCTACAGCAAGAACTCTAACATGCAGTAAAACAAAGGGTGTGTACTCATATAGAAACCCTGCTCTTGTCTTTTGAATCAAAGTAACATACTAAAGAGGTATTGGGCTGTGGCTACTTGGAAAGAGGGGTTTTGGAATGTGTGTGTTAGTGTGACTGCGTGTGTGTGTGTGTGTATGTGTGTGTTTGTATATTCCCAGGGCCTGGCAGGCTATCAGGCATCTATCCATCCTTTGTAACGATCAATATTTATAAACCCCCGAGGACCTGTGGTATGAAGCATATAAACAAGCAATGGAGTAGAGTAGCAAGCAAACACACACAGACACACATACAAACAAAAGTGGTAACATATTAAAGTGCATATGCAATCAGGCCCAAATATAAAAGAGAGAGAGAGAGAGAGAGAGAGAGAGAGGAGAGAGAGAGAGAGAGAGAGAGAGAGAGGAGAGAGAGAGAGAGAGAGAGAGAGAGAGAGAGAGAGAGAGAGAGAGAGAGAGAGAGAGACTGTATAGGCAGCAGATTGTCAATATGTTGTCAGAAAATGTCATAATCACATAAAGAATATTGTCATTAGTTTCTGAGAATAGCTCTGTGTGTGGTTTGCTTAAAGGCAATTCACTGAGTGTGACATCAGGTGAAACAATGACTATTGATGATCATCACAGTTCTGCATTGTATTACTGGCTCCTTGATGCGAGAGGGGTTGTCAAAATCAAAATAAACTATTTCAAGAGCTATTTGCACATGATTACTTCTGCTCTTTTTTACAATTCCCATTTGATTAATAACAATTAACCAGTTGTATAGTGAGTGCCATTGCTACAGTAAGTTATACTTTCTTCACTTCAGAAAGGTTTTACATCGAAAACCAAACCTTTAGGCTACAATAACTGAATAATCAATCCTAAAACTAGTTTGACAATCAATATTTCAATGTTTTAAAATATGTTTCAGGGTAAAAGGCGTTATTTTTTATTTAATGTGAAAGTGCAATTCAATATGTATACCCTAAATCAATAAATACGTTTGATAAATAATTGTGATATAATTATATCGCAATATTCAAATCTTAGTGAGGTCAAAAAGTAGTAAAGGTAATGAATTATTGTGGTGCAGACTTCATAAAAGTCTATGTACTTTTTCAACTCAAAATAATCACAATTAGTTATTATTTTCCAAAGTCGTGCAGCCCCTCTGTTCAGTACACCTTTTAATGTGTGTTGTAATGTGTGTCATCAGAGCAGGTGGAAACACGGCGTGTAATTAACATGTCGTAATCAATGAGGGGGAGTTTGACACCTTGTAATCACTGTGTGGAGATTAGCACCCGTAGCCCCAGGACACACACACACACACACACACACACAAGTACATTTGGAGAAAGATGTTTTAAAACATGCTCACACACAAACACAAAACATTAAAGTGTAGGCATGCACGTGCAGCTGCTGAGGCTTGCGTACACACCAGACACACACCGAGCACACACAGAGGGCCTGTTTAATATCATTTACATAATGAGAGAGCAGCCACAGTAATAGCTTTTTCCTTTCTCTTATTATCATAATTTCACCCTGGGCACAAAATGACAGAAAAAGAGAGAGACGGAGAAACACAGCGGCGGTGTCTCGTCCTTGTTACCCTGAACAACTCTTCCTCAAAGTCAAGGCCAACTACCCCCCCGTCTTCGTCTTCGTCTCTCTCTCTCTCTCTCTCTCTCTCTCTCTCTCTCTCTCCTCTGTTAGTCTTTCTCTTCTCTTCATCTTCTGATGACCCTGTCTTTCCCTTGCACACCATTCAATCATTACACTATGCCTTTGTGCATTTCTAAATAAAATAAAACAATTAAAGAAATCATGGGAATTCAGAGACTGGCTGGGTGATATGCTAAAGTCAATTTCACAAGTTAATAAATGTTAATAAATAAACAATTAGGGATGTAACGATATATCGAATATCGCGGTAAATAAATGTCTCAATACCGTCATGAGACTTAAATATATATTTTTTTTAAACCTTTATTTAACCAGATGGTCCCATTGAGATCATCGATCTCTTTTTCAAGGGAGACCTGTCCAACATGGCAGCAAGCAGGCTACAACATGAACATAAAACAACAGATAACACAAAAGGACATCGTATTTAAAGGGCTACATGTACATACCTAGAGACATTGACAAGTACCAACACCAACAGTATATATCTCGCCCTGTCAATAAGCCTCACCTTCTTGGCAACAACTGTATTGTTTTTGAAGTGGTGGAGAGACAATGCACAGTTTTTTCACAGCAGGGGATATTGTAAACGCCCAAACATCCCAGCTTCTACCTGGAAATGTGTACATGCTCATATTCCTAAAAGATAATCTTGATGATGCTCGTTGATGATGATCGTTACATCCCTATAAACAATTGATTTAGTAATTAAGCATCTTTGGTGTATCACCTCTCTTATTAAAAGGGGCCCCATTACCCTTTATGGGGTTTCCCTTTCCTGCAGTGTGTTATAGGTTAGTGCATGTAAAAGGCTTTGGTAACTTTAAGCACTGGTTTTTAAAATGAATGATGGAAAATAAAAAAGAATAAATGGACCAAAGATCAACTCAAAGGTAGATGGTCGATGTGGTTTCCTACATGCTGTAAAAAACATTTCCTTGCTGTCCGTTTGGCTTCAGACGCTTTCTGTCCTGGGTCTTATGTAACCGTACACCGCAAAACCACACATACCGCAATCTCAAAACGCAGGTACATTTTAAAATCAATGATTGAATGTCTGTGAACTCTTTGGAATCCCCAGGAGGAAAGTGGGATCATATTCTTCTGGAATCTAAAGAGTAAAAGACATATCAGACTCCTGCAGAATGTCATTGATTTCTAACGGAAATAAGATGAAGAAAAGACCATGTTTCATCCGTAAAAGAGGGATCAAGTGTTGGTTACCGAGATCAAAAGAGACGAAAGAGGAGGTACGAAAAGAAGGATACATTCCCATCTTTTATCTGCTTCTCTACTCTTTTATTCTGATTCCTCCCTTTTCAATCTCCTCCTTCTTTCTTATCTCCTCTCCCTATTTTCAATATACTGACTCTTCTCATCCTAACGACTACCATCTTATGATCTTTCCCTTCTCGTCATGTCTAGTCACCTTCCTTCCTCCTCTTGCCTCCTCTCCTCCTCGGTATCGACAGACGAGGCATGCATTCTGCTAAAACATTGGCTGATGAATCATTGATGTTGCTGTTGAGGTTTCAGTGGCGCTGGGGCAGCCGGATGTAAATAAGTGAGGGCTAGGTATGGGGTATAGCTTGCTGATATTCATCCCTCCCTCTGAAACATTGATGAGATATGCATGTGTGTCTGTGTGTGCAGCTCTGAAGGCTATTTAAGAAGGCAGATATGACAGTTGTTTACAACTCAGGCCAGACACTGAGGAACTAAAAGAGAGAAGGGGGAGAAGCATGGACGAATGTTAGGAAAGTGGGTCCGGGCAAAGAGAAGGAAGCAAGGAAGGAAGAAAGGATTTAAAGAGGATGGGGGAGAATGAGAGGTGTAGATAATAATGTTACTCATTTAGGGGACAAATACAATAACATGAAACACACACACACACACACAGACACACATACAGTGGGGCAAAATATTTAGTCAGCCACCAATTGTGCAAGTTCTCCCACTTAAAAAGATGAGAGGCCTGTAATTTTCATCCTAGATATACTTCAACTATGAGAGACAAAATGAGAAAAAAAAAAATCCAGAAAATCACATTGTCTGATTTTTAAAGAATTTATTTGCAAATTATGGTGGAAAATAAGTATTTGGTCAATAACAAAAGTTCATCTCGATACTTTGTTATATACCCTTTGTTGGCAATGACAGAACTCAAACGTTTTCTTTAAGTCTTCACAAGGTTTTCACACACTGTTGCTGGTATTTTGGCCCATTCCTCCATGCAGATCTCCTCTAGAGCAGTGATGTTTTGGGGCTGTCGCTGGGCAACACGGACTTTCAACTCCCTCTAAAGATTTTCTATGGGGTTGAGATCTGGAGACTGGCTAGGCCACTCCAGGACCTTGAAATGCTTCTTACGAAGCCACTCCTTCGTTGCCCGGGCGGCGTGTTTGGGATCATTGTCATGCTGAAAGACCCAGCCACGTTTCATCTTCAATGCCCTTGCTGATGGAAGGAGGTTGTCACTCAAAATCTCACGATACATGGCCCCATTCGTTCTTTCCTTTACACGGATCAGTCGTCCTGGTCCCTTTGCAGAAAAACAGCCCCAAAGCATGATGTTTCCACCCCCATGTTTCACAGTAGGGATGGTGTTCTTTGGATGCAACTCAGCAATCTTTCTCCTCCAAACACGTCTAGTTGAGTTTTTACCAAAAAGTTCTATTTTGGTTTCATCTGACCATATGACATTCTCCCAATCTTCTTCTGGATCATCTAAATTCTCTCTAGCAAACTTCAGACGGGCCTGGACATGTACTGGCTTACGCAGGGGGACACGTCTGGCACTGCAGGATTTGAGTCCCTGGTGGCGTAGTGTGTTACTGATGGTAGCCTTTGTTACTTTGGTCCCAGCTCTCGGCAGGTCATTGACTAGGTCCCCCCGTGTGGTTCTGGGATTTTTGCTCACCGTTCTTGTGATCATTTTGACCCCACGGGGTGAGATCTTGCGTGGAGCCCCAGATCGAGGGAGATTATCAGTGGTCTTGTATGTCTTCCATTTTCTAATAATTTCTCCCACAGTTGATTTCTTCACACCAAGCTGCTTACCTATTGCAGATTCAGTCTTCCCAGCCTGGTGCAGGTCTACTCATTTTGTCTCTCATAGTTGAGGTATACCTAGGATGAAAATTACAGGCCTCTCTCATCTTTTTAACTGCTTTAGGCTGGTTTAGGTCCTATCTATCTGAACGCTCTCAGTTTGTACGTGTCAATGATGAATCTTCCACGCAAACCAAAGTTAGCCATGGAGTGCCACAGGGCTCAGTGCTCGGACCTATTTTGTTCACATTATATATGCTTCCGTTAGGCAATATTATAAGGAATCATTCTGTACATTTTCATTGTTATGCGGATGATACTCCACTATATTTATCAATCAAGCCTGATGAAATTAATCATCTAAATAAAATTCAAGACTGCCTCAAGGACTTAAAAACGTGGATGACCTTACATTTTTTGATGTTAAACACGACCAAAACTGAAGTTATTTTACTTGGCCCGAAGAATCTACGAAACAAATTATCTAAGGATATACTAACTATGGATGGCATTAATTTGGCCTCCAGTGAGACTGTAAAGAATCTTGGTGTTATATTTGATCAGGATTTATCCTTTAATGCCCACATAAAATCAATTTCAAGGACCGCCTACTTCCATCTACGTAACATTGCAAAAATCAGGCATATCTTGCCTCAAAACGATGCAGAGAAACTAGTCCATGCATTTGTTACTTAAAGGCTGGATTATTGTAACTCTTTATTATCAGGGTGTACCAAGAAGTCAGTCAAGTCGCTTCAGCTGATTCAAAATGCTGCAGCTCGTGTACTAACCAGAGTTAGGAAAAGGGACCACATTACTCCTGTTCTGGCCGCCTTACAATGGCTCCCTATAGAACACAGGATAGAATTTAAAATTCTTCTTCTCGCCTACAAAGCCCTTCATGGGCAGGCGCCATCTTACCTTAAAGAACTCATTATACCCTACTGTCCTACTAGGGCATTGCGTTCCAAGAATGCAGGGTTGTTGGTTGTTCCTAGAGTCTCTAAAAGTAGAATGGGAGCCAGAGCCTTTTCTTATCAAGCTCCACATTTGTGGAATCAGCTTCCAGTCTGTGTTCAGGCGGCAGACAGCCTATCCGTTTTTAAGAGTGCGCTTAAGACCTTCCTTTTTGATAAAGCTTATAGTTAGGGCTGATTAGATTCAGCCCCTAGTTTTGCTGATATAGGCTTAGTTTGTCGGGGGACATCTTACTTCTTCCTTCTCTCTGTCTATACCTGTGTACTCTCATGTTCCGATTAACCCAGCTTCCCCAAATTTCTTTATTTTTGGTGTCTATATACGCTGGGATCCGGAATCATGGATGATCCTGCGGTCCTGTGTCCTGCATCGCGAGCCCTGGATCTTGAGTCGTGGCTGTGGTCCCGGATCAAAGGTAATGGATGGATATCCTCGTGGATTCATCTTCCTATTATACACACATGCATTTCCAAACATTTGGTCTACCTATGTTGTAAATGTATTATCTTTTCGATTTACACACGGCATCTATTGCACGTCTGTCCGTCCTGGGAGAGGGATCCCTCCTATTTTGCTCTCCCTGAGGTTTCTCTCATGTTTCCCTTTAAAACTGTGGGTTTTCTCCGGAAGTTTTTCCTTGTACGATGTGAGGGTCGAAGGACAGAGGGTGTCGTATTGTCATACTGATATTTTGTACAAACTGTGAAGTCCACTGAGACAAATGTAACATTTGTGATATTGGGCTATATAAATAAACATTGATTGATTGATCTTTTTTTTGATTGATCTTTTTTTTTTTTTAAGTGCTTTACAAAAAATGAAAGACATTAAGAAAATGGCATTGAAAATCAGTCATTAAAAAGAAAAGCTAATAAAATAAACATTAAAAGAAAAAATACATGGATAAAAGTTACAGTGCAGTTTAAGATGTAAATAGTTCAATTAAAAGCAGCGACAAAAAGAAAAGTCTTCAGCCTGGATTTAAAAAGTAGTCAGAGTTGCAGCGGACCTGCAGGTTTCTGGGAGTTTGTTCCAGATATTTGGAGCATAATAACTGAACGCTGCTTTACCATGTTTAGTTCTGACTCTGGGGACAGAAAGCTGACCAGTCCCTGAAGACCAGAGAGATCTGGATGGTTCATAATTTAGCAGTAGGTCAGAAATGTATTTTGGGCCTAAACCATTCAGTGCTTTATAAACCAGCAGCAGTCATTTGAAATCTATTCTTTGACACACAGGAAGCCACTGTAGGGAGTTATATAAGTAGGGCTGCACAATCTAGAAAGAAAAACACATTTTATATTACTCACTGATATTCATTAAAAGAGAAAATGTACATCATCATTGAAAAATATGAATATGATCATGGCCTTTTTCTTTATTTAAGAGGATCTTTAACAAACAGGACTGTTTTAATAAGTCTATACAACATGTTTTGTAATTGGGATATTTCTGCAGCTTACATATTTAGCCTTTACAAAATATTGGGCTATGCGAATACTGCAGTAGTCCATGTTGCCGTTTCAATAACATGTTGATCAATTGTGGAGCCCTAAGAGGAAGGTATAAAAGGCAGTTGTTGTTAGATAGCAGAGCTCTGATAGCTTTGTATGTTTACAGCTTCAGATGCTGAAACATTTTTTAAAAAAAAGCAGTGTTATTATACTAAGCTTTTAATTAAACTTGACTTCGCCACTCGATAAGTGCAAGTGTCAACATTCACTTTTCTCTCTGATACATGACACTGTGCCGAGGAATGGACAATGCTTTTAAAATGGCAGACAAACAGCAACAACTGTATCATATTTCCACTGTGATATAATTAGTCATGTAGAATCAGGCGTTTGCTGCAAAATGTATTGCTATCCCTAAAAGAGGACTTGGTATCACAAGACATTTGGTCCTCATATGTACATACATTAAAATACTCTCTCAGTCATCCGTACACACTCATCCCATCAAAGCCAATCACTGTTCCACACCTTCCTTTAAAGCACTTTTCAGGCCTTTTAGTGCCTCTCTTCCTCCCTGCAGTGAGCACCATTACTACGGCCATTTAGTCCACTAATACATCAGTGTGGTCAGTGCTGATACATTATGTATCAGTTGCTGGGGTCAGTGCACAATGAACTGTACTGCTCTCCACTCTAACCACACATTGTAAAGACATTATCCATTTCCCACAGAAAACAGCTCCAACATGAGTGATTTAAGAAGACGTTGGCAAAGATGTGCCAGTATATACTCCGTACACACACAAAAACAGCGATATCATATCAAGTATAAATACAGCATGTCGAAATATATAATATATATACAGTAATGTATATCTATATATTTATCCCTTGCAGGCAGGGAACATCTAAAACATTTTAGATATGCCAGATTAATAACATTAATAACAGAATGTGTAGAGGACAGTAGGTTTTTAAATAACTGCATTTGACCAAAAGTCAGCCAGCTAACCAATCAGAGCAGACTGGGCTCTGGTTTCAGACAGAGGGTGAAAAGAGGTGCTGCAGCACAGGCAGTATGAGACAAATAAAGACCTTTTTTAAACATTAAAGCATGTAAACATGTCACGGTGGAGGCCTACAAATATGAACTCTGAAAATGTGCATTATTGAATATGTGCTCGCATGCTGAATGAGAAGGTTATGTACAAAGCTACATTTCATGACAATAAAACACCAGTATTAATACGTTTCGACTTGGTGTGTATCTTTTTTATGTATTTCAAATGAAAACACTTACATTAATCTATTGACAAGAAATACACATATACACACACACACACTGTAAACCACAGTCAAAGCCCATATCTTTTAACCACAGAAAACAACAGCGCCTTAAGGTTAAAAAACCAAAGTCTCTGAAGTCCATTAGCTATTCACCGCAGAGCACAGCACTTTAGGCCGGTGTTTTACTGTTAACCACTGTTTCTAGAGCACATTACCTACTCACCGCAGTGTGTGTGTGTGTGTGTGTGTGTGTGTGTGTGTGTGTGTGTGTGTGTGTGTGTGTGTGTGTGTGTGTGTGTGTGTGTGTGTGTGTGTGTGTTCTTGTAAAGTCTGGGTTGACTCAATGTTTGAATGTGAATTTGAACATGTGTGTGAGTTACGGACTATGTAAGTGTGATTGTGTGTTACTGTTTCCTGTCTGTGTGTGTGCATGAAATATGACACTTTAATGAAAGGAAGAGAAAGACTGGGGTGAAAGAGAGGAGAGAGACGAGAGACGAAAAACAATATTGAGCGACGTAAGAGGGAAAAAAAAATCTGAGTATAAAGACACAGACACACGTGGACATCAATACTTTCAAACCACAAAGTCTCGTCAGGCGCACGAGACAATACCCAGACTGTGTTACAGTGAGTGACAGCGGGATCAAAAATATGCAAGAAGAGTGAAACAAGCACAGAGAGAGAGAGAAATACTCAGACAAGCAGACCTAAGAGAAAATGAAACATACATGAGAAACTCTAAGAAAGGGAAACAGCATGGAGAGAGACAAGACTTGCATTTTTCATTGCACTTTTGTCCTTTTCAAAAATACTATAATTAAGAATGTATTTAATGTAAATAATTTCTCAAGCATTTTTCTTATTAAATAATAATAATAATAATCATAATAATGGATTACATTTGTTAATTAGATTTTTTATTTTTTTTATTTAAATGTCATCTTTCTTTACTATGGGTTTAGGAAAAAAATCTAAATGTATTTATATTGACAAAGGAAAAGATGAAGATAAAATAATAAAGGAGTGAAACTAAAAGATAAATGAAAAGAGACAAGGAGCGAGGGAGACAAAGACAGAAAGAGATGTGGCGAGGAAGAGAGAGAAGTGAAAGAAAACGAGTTAACAGTGAATTTCAAAGAGAGAAACTGCGACGAGGCGGCGGCGGCAGTACATCTTGATCAACAGATGACTGATCATATCAGCGCTGGCCATCTTTCACCAGCCGCCGTTTGACGACACAACGTGACCCCCTGTACACACACACAACCACGCTCCCACACACACACACACACACACACATCCATTTCCCCCGACGTACCCGGAGGCGGGAGCATCAATAACGTATGGCCTGGCCAGGGGCCTCCATTCACACACACACACACACACACATGTGCACAAATACACCCCCTTATGTGACTCTCTTTCACATATTCATGCATTCAGTCAAACTCGTACACAAAAGGTGGTCAGGCTAGAGGAGAATAACAGAGGAACACACACACACACACAATATGGCTCTGTGCCCCGAGGCCTGAGGTCTCAATCCCTCCCCCGAACCTCTTGTCTCCCTGCTGCCCTGCTGCAGCGTCTCTGTGCTTAGTGACAGCCGACATGAGGAAATGAGGTGAATTCATAGGAAATATAGTTGTTTCTACAACGATGGTAAACACTGATGGAGGGGGAAACCAAACTAAAAATCTAAGTGTGAACTTAAACTTGTAATTTTGGCACTAAAGTATATTTGGATGCAAATATATTTATACTTAACTAAAGTAACATTTTGAATGCAGTACTTTTAGTTATTTTACACTGTGGAATATTTGACTACTTTCATACAAGTAAGTACAAGAGTTTACCGTCTGAGACAATACATTATTTCCCACATACATTCTGTATTACAGTGATTTGAGTAAATGAAGCTAAGCTGCAGAATGTATCTTACAGTAAAACATATATAGAATATAAAGGGGTGTACTGCAAAGGATCATGGAGATAAAAGGGCATTAAAAAAAGACAAAAGAGTTCATGTAGGAGCATGAAATGAGATGTTCATGAGAGGGGAGGTCAGGAGCACGGTGGCTCTGCGTCTCCACCTTTGTGTCTGGAGTGTACTCCAACACCTGAGTCCACCACATGCAGGCACACACATGTTCATATGAGGTCTTTCACTGTTCATTGGCTCTCTTTCATCTTTTAGTTATATTAAAGTCGTTCTATGTCTTTTGTCTGGTTCTCCTTGTTTCCTTTGACATTATGAAACAAACACACCTGGTGTCTGGTTACTTGAGGCCGCACATGGGTTACGTACACTCTTCAAACATGGGAACAGCGGTAGATCAATTCTTCACAGCACGCATCCAATCATCGTACATCTCTTCTTACCTCTGTGGATGTGTCTTTGTTCCGTGTTTCTTCATGTCTGCTTCACTCGCATTGGAGTTATGAACACTGTTGTCCAGCGTGATGTGCAATCAAAGGGCGCCTAGGAAAAGAAGAGAATCAAAGAAGAGGGCTTCAACTCAAACTCCAAGCAGACTGTGTGGTTAGCATGCTTTGTGTAAAATCACATCAAAGGGAGATTTACCTGAACCAAATCCTTTTTGAGGAACATTTCCTTTAGTCTCAAAGTGCACATATATTGTTATATAAAATGCATATATATCGATAGCACATGGGTATCTTGTTTAAGAATCATTGTGAACTGAGTGTTGGTCTTAAAACACGTGCATGGAAAGTGTTCTGAAATATAAAATCCTACACTTTTGGTCACACTGGTGACAAACAAAGAAAGAGGCATACCCAAGCTCTTTCTTTGCACAATGGAGTTGCCCAGATTCCTTGATCCAACATGCGTCTCATGGTTGGCCATGTAGTGAACATGTCAGCCCACAGCAGAACAAGAGACATACCGGTTTAACAACCTCACACAGGTGATCATTAAATGCATAGTTCAAATGTATAATATAATAATGTTATAACACAAGTTCCAATAAAACAAGACATCATTAAGACCTACAGGTACATTTCTTATCTTCAAGAGGGGGCTGCAGCCCCATCTGCGAGGCTCCACTAGCAAATAAATCCAACCCAGTGCTAAGCAGCAAATGCGGAAGTGGTCAGTCTTTGTGGAGGTTGACTTGCACTATATACTGAATGTGCATGCACATTTGTATTTGCCATATACTAGTTTCATTACTGATACAGAAACAAATTAAATTGATATACATTCTGAAAGTCTCAGCCTACTCTGGTAAGCACGGCCCACCCGTGACCATTTAAATATAGAAACACATGTGCTGCACATAAAGCAGTCTGCTTCTTAATTGAACTCTTTAGTTATTCCTGTTAATGTTAAATACTGGCAGAGAGGGTTTAAAGACTCATTAACACACACATACACACACACACACACACAGTTACTTACACACACTTACTTACACACCTTAAGGTTGTATAGTTTGGTGAACTATGCACACAGACACAAACACAACAACAATGGTGTAGGCAAGTATGTGCACACACACACACACACACACACACACACACACAGGATAATTATTACCTTCATATGCAAATGCCTGCAGTGCCCGCCTGGCAGCCTGACGTTTTTAAAGTGTGTACTTTCCTTATTTAATTAATTAAAACAATCGTCAATGAACTTTAAATTAGTCCAGCATAAAATAATAATTTCCCCTCTGTGTGTGTGTGTGTGTGTGTGTGTGTGTGTGTGTGTGTGTGTGTGTGTGTGTGTGTTAATAATTAGCAGGCAGTAAAGCGGCTGTGTTAATTGCATTTAGGATCCTGCCTGGGGAGCGAGGGGGGGAGACAGGGAGAGAAAGGGAGAGAAAGGGAGAACAACACAGGGAGAGGGAGAGAGAAAACCTCTATCTCATCTCTTATTCCTGAAATAGAGATTTCCCATGTATTCTCAGATATAAAATGGAGCGTGGAGCCCCCAGGAACAGGAAACACACACATTCTTGTCACACACACACACACACTCGTGCACCGACACACACACAGCCCCTGGGAGGATGGAGCTAACCTTAATTAGCCTAACACTGTGGTAAAATTGATTGAAATGCAGAACATCAATTATTAAGCCTAACTGTTTTCATAACCCCGCACACACCCCGCCATGTAGCACATGTAGGGGGGAGGAGGGGAGGGATAATAGGGGAGTGGAGGTGTGTGTGATGATAAGAAAGGAGAGGTGTAAATGTGTGTGTATGAGAGTGTGTGTCGCGAAGGAGAGTAACAAGATAAGACAAGAAAACATGCTGTAGGTTTCCCAACAATGAAAAAGACAATATAATCCAAATATGGACGAGATCAGATAGGTGACACGTGTACAGTTGCATCATGGCTGTGCAATCCCAAAAGCCATCCTTTGGATAACATCGTGTTTAGATGCAGTGAAGACACCTTCGTCATGAAAAAATGTATTTAAGATGATTTTGCGACGGCTGAAATGCAATGTTTAAATGAAGTTCCAAACTCCTGACTGGACGTCTGATTACATTAACCATGAATACTGTGACTTTCATATTCTTTTACTTTAAGTCATTTCATCACAGGAAAAGAATAGGTCTAATTCAATTCATTAAAGATGGCTTCATTCCATTTAGGTTTTTAGTTCCTTGGCCCTGCTGCTATGCATGCTGGGTCAAGCACGATTTATTGTGACGACTACTTGAATTAAAGCCAACATTTCTGTTGTAGTATCAAAGAAATAATGACTGTATAAAAAAAGTCACTTTACTGTAAGAACTCCTCAACAGACCCTGCTGCTGTCCAGTGACCTTTTGAACCCGACCCGAGTGCAGGTCACGAAAGGGTCATGTCATTTCAACCACAAACACGCTTCCTGCTGGTTGATCGTAATGGCCTGTGGTATAAGTGAATTATGTAGAATTCACAGGTGACCAATAGGATTACAACATGTGTTTGAACTCCACTTCCCAAATAGATTTGTGGCAAATTGATTGAGTAACAAAAACAATGCCGGAACAATTAACCATTAGCATAACAGGTTTGATGATAGTTAGGTTGGTCAGGGTTGGTCATCTGAATGGCACTGAAGTGGACTAGCTGTGGTCTACATAATGGCTCTAACAGTGACAACTCCAGGCCTACGCCATTGAGTATGGTCCTTTAACATTGTATGATGAGTCTCAGGAGTCTGGTATGCATTAAGGGACAGCCATGTTCTAGGGGGACTTTTCAGGTTGTCCTCTTCTTTTTGAAAAATAAACTAAAAGGGTCAATTATAGTCTCAATCAAAAAGATATCATGCAATCAGCACTAATACAGGGTACTTAGTGTTTCTACCCACCAAGTATTATCATTTGACATCACTCTTTGGTATTGTTGAAAAAACGTTCATTAGCATTAATTGTGAAGTCCTAATACAATTCCCGTTTTAATGTTGGATTAACGTGCACTATCCTCAGCCAAACCGCGCACATTTTGGATCAGCTAGTACACAGACTGCACACAAGGCATTAACAGCAGACGTCGCTGCACAGCTAATGCTGTTGTGTCTGGGACTCAAATCCTTTCTAAATTCTGTGGAAAGCTTTTGCAGAAGAGTGGAGGCTTTCAATCAGCATATTAATGGCGGCGTATTACAGTATAAAACCCTGTATACATTTTCAACTTGAGGAACGATGTTCATAGCTTCTACAGTTTATGCTTGTAATCGTCCCCATGATTTGAGTCATTTTTACCAGTTAAGATGCAGCAAGAAAATGTTCCCTTCATTTGCCGTGCCTTACTTGAGTTGTTGTTTTATAAAGTAACTGAAGCAGAAGACAATGCCTGTTGCGCTTGTATGATGAGATACTATTTTTTTTTCTCCTCGTCAAACTGTGGTTGGAATAGGCCTTTTTCACAGTAGGTATTTATCATATGGAAGCGCATGTCCGACATGGTGACAAGGCACTGACAGCACAACAAAAAAAACTTCAAATAAAAGCTACAACTGTATTACATCTGGTTTGGGTTTCATCTCCTCTGGTTCCAGCTTCCCTAAGTGCACCCTCTCTCTTCATATGACTACAGCATGGCCCGTCTCCTGACTCCCTGACCTCCAGTCTATCTTTGTCCCGGCGCTGCATGGCCACGACCCACTGAGTCAGTGGAAAACTCATTTAGGCCTAATTACACGGGCTAGGCTTCTGCCTCTCTTACTTTCTTTCACTGAAGAGGCACTTTCTTTATTTCACCCCTTCTCTTTCTCCTACGCTCTCGCGCTGTCCTTTTCTCCTTGCTCTCTCGTTTCTCCTCCTCTTGTGCTCCAGTTACCAGATGGAGGTAGCCCTGCACCACCAGCCAGAGCACACACACACACACACACACGACATCTAACACGCTAGTGTGGCCACAGGTATACAGCTACAAAAGCTTTTAGATGGTGCATTGTTATGTCCTCAGGGTCAACCATAGGTTAGGGCCCAGTCTTAATTAGTTGACATAACTTATACATGATTAACCTTCTTCAGGTCCTATGGCCCTCAACACACACCTTTCTAAGACCTAAAGCCGACAAGCAAAGAGAGTTTGTCCAGGAAAGAAACACACACGCATCGTGTCTAAGGTTTAGAATCTAGGGGTCAGGCAGGTGAAATGTAAGGAACCCTGGGAGGAACCTTACTCGCGGACGGCACAAAAACAACGTCAGAAACAAAAGTCATATTAATGATGGATGACAGTCTGGGGTCAGCGCTCAGGTCGTATGTCAGGACCTACATCGCTGCGTCACCAGGAATCGAAGATGGCAGACAGGGAGAGTTAAATGCATTTTAAAAAATCCTCCCCGGTGTAACAGCTTGGATGTTTACCAGATATAAAGAGACAGATAGAAAGATAAATACTTAATAGAAAGCAACCCATTACAAATCAAGCTAAAAATGTTATTCTATATCTTTCATAACATGTATGATGTAAGAAGAGCAGTGCAGTTTGGCAGAAGTGAGACAAACCTGTTAAGATCCTCAATCTGAGTCACATTTCTTGAACACACAGACCAGTTAAAGCCAGTGATGACACTCTGATCTACTCTTAATGCGGTAGGATATGTTGACAGAAATATTCTCTTCTTTAAGAGCAGATGCTTATCAGCAAAGAAAAGTAAACCTGAGATCAGCCAACCTCCTGTCCATATGAAATCTATAAGACACTGCAGAGTAGAGGCTGGCGTACGCTCACTGAATGCTTCTGACTGTAATTTACCAAGCTGAATTACTCTCATAGTTATTGGAAAGCATTTTGCATTTGCGGCCGCTGCATCAGACAGCGTGGTTACAGCACGTCCGGTCGATATCCGGCCCATAAAGCAGACGCCACGGTCACAGGAATTAACGTGCTCGTGTCTATAAACCATCTAGAAACATAAAAGGAAATCCGTTCTGCAATCGCAAGAGATAAAAATGACTGCCACCATTACCAGTCTATATTACACTTCCAGAAAGTTTAGGTACACTCAGGATGTAGTATTAATTTGTTTAGGAAATGCTTACTGCTCTGTACTGTAATAGGGCTCAGGGGAGGGGATGAGATCCAAGGCCAAACCATAAGGAAGGAGGGCGAGCAGCAGCAGCAGCAGCTTAATGATGCTCTGGTAATGGAGCACACGCAGGTCACTTAGAAGGAGAACTCACTCCGGCAGACAAAAACACACTTTGCACACCCTAGTGCACTAACACAGAAGCAAATGGGACGACCCGGTATGTACGTGCAAAGTATTTGTATGTAGACAAACTAAAAAAGAAAAGTGAATGCCTAAAATATGCAGGCCAAACAAAGGAGCACGCAAAGGGACGAGTAAAACCATAACTGAACCTGCAGAGATCAAATTGAAACAGGTAGGGCAGGAAATGAATCAATAATATATCAAATGAAATAGGACTCGATAGTCTTAGATTTCTGATATTGTTTTTAAATCATATAATACAATTATCTTTCCCTGGTTTTAAAGCATTTAAATCAGAATCGTAATACTTTATTTAGGGGGAAATGAAGTTTTGTGACAGTTGCTCCATTTAAGAATAAAATATAAAATACAAAGACACAATAATTAAAGAAATATTAATTGTGCAGAATTGTAACATATATAACATTATAGGATACAATAGAATTACATTTAAAGTCAAATGTGCAAATGTGCAAATTGTATTACAATATATAACACTAAATATGTAAGAATATGTATATTACAATAAATACAGTTAAATAATAAATATATTAATGATTATTTCTCACAGTAAAATGAGCACATTTTCTGAATACCAGCCTTTTCCAGCTGTTCTTTTATTTGCCTTACCCACCTTGTCATAATCTCCCTACAACTAATGATGATATCAAAAATGCCATTGTGTGAATATGTAATGAAAGCACCAAAAGTGAACTACAATGTTGTTGCAATATCGATTTTGGGGTAATTGATTTTCTTTATATGGCCCATTCCTAGATCCAGAGGAAATTAGTCATTTTGATACATTTGGTACATTTACATCATAATAAAGTCAACTAATGGACTCGTTCATACAGTAAATAAACCACGGCCATACACACATACAGGCAGACAGTCTGTTCACTCCCAAGGACTGCTCACTCCCAGTGCACCAAAGCTTTTAACTGCAATGGTTTTTAATGTGTTTTAATGTCTCTGAGATGTTTAACTGTAAGGCCGTCATTTCGCTAAGTAGACTGCTGCACTGCGCACAGAAGGGATGGGCAGAGGTTTCACTCACTGACAGTAAACAAATCTAAATAATTCAGAGGCACAAATGAACATTTCATTCATTTGTTATTTATCAATTACTGTTTCAGGGTTGCGATCCTAGGACTATTTGTGTCTGTATCTCTGAGGGATAATGGAAAAATTAGAGTGTTGGAGATGGAATTACAGCAAGATTGGATTCATCAGACTCCATATCTATGCTGAATCTGATTTGTAATTCCATTTCAACGCTATTCACAAAAAAAACAACTTAGAAAACAGTTTATGGTTGAAATTAATTTTGAAAGGACCTTTTAATTACAAGTTATAATATTTCAAATGTATCTGCATCAGAAGGAGTGTGATGCAAAAAGACATATACATCTCTTGAAATAAAATGAACCATATCTATAAAAAAACAGGATAATAGACATTTTGTGGAATGAATACTAACAAACAATAGGGACAGGTGCAACTTGATGAATAGACAACTTCATTACTCAGGGGTCTATCATTAATGTGAGTCTACCTCCCTCTACTGGCCGTTTGATTGTATTACATAAAGCGCCAATAACACAAATTAAGTATAATTATAATAAATATAAATATAAAGTATAATATAATTTATTTATTTAAGCTGATAAATAAAACGCATTCAATTGCATATTTTGAATCTTACTTTTTGGTATAAACGAAAAGAAAAAGTAATTGATTTAATTGTTGGTTGTGTGCATCTCTCTTGCAAGTAAATAGAGAAAGGCACATACATATGTTTAGTGGACAATGTTTTTCTGTACACCAAAAATAGAGAGGCGTGCTGAAATGCAATAATAATACTGTTGTAACAACTTACTTCTGCCTTATGTGTTATAACATAATTGTATATGAAGTCCTGCCACGTACTTTTAATGTGTGTAATCAAAATGAGTACGGACTCACTTCAAGTCATATAGCCTCTGTGTGTGTTACATATGCTAACCATAGCCTGTATACATGCTAACTTACATTTGCTATAACATGAGAGGCACAAGCTAGGGCTACTAAGCTCAAGTGGATAAAATACAGCTTTGTGAAGGAAGCTATAATAACCCTATATAGTGTATTTGCAAATGAAATAATGATATTGTAACTTTTCTGAAGTCATATTTTGTTGAATTTTGTTTTGGGCTTACCTCAAGTGTTAGCAGTTCCCAGGACCCCAAATAGCAGCCGGTCAAAAGGGTGTGCGCCTTCATAGACTGTATATATAAAGGTTCCTTCAAGAGTTTACTGTTGACCTCAGTCCATACACAAGAACAAAATAACAAGAAATTGACATGAGCAGACAGTTCGGGGTGTAGCCACTAAACAGTTCTAGCAATGGCTCCCAGCTAACTTTCTCCAAATGTCAGCTAAAAAAAAACCGCGAAAAATGCGCTCACCTTCTTCTTGCACACCTGGTTCCTGCTCAGCCAATTAATTGATTAGCCCCGCCTCTACCTGCCCGCTATTGGTCAATCTGACACAGTCTACCATACGGCCAAACACATTTAGATTAGGATACATTTAGACGTGAACTGATCTTTTAAATCCAATGTAGTGTTTTTATGTTATGTAATGTTCATAGCTGTTTGCATTGTCCCATGAAAAATTAAAACAAGAGAAATGTAAACAAGGATGTCCATTTCCAGACGGACCTAGTCTTGCATCAGTGGTGAAATGTATCCAAGTACATCTATTAAAGTACTGTGCTTTAGTACAATTTATATGAATTAGTGATTTGGAGTATTTCCTTTTTCTGCTACTTCATACTTCTACTCCATTAGCCTAGCCTGCATTATAGATATAAATATTGTGCTTTTCACGCTACATACTTAATGCTATAGTTAGCAGTTTGAGTAGGCATGCATACCACAGCATATAAAAGAGTAAAAGTGTGTTATAACAGAAACACGGTTATTATTGATAAATGCAGTAGCAATATATGACAGTAAAATAAATGCAGGTGACATTTTCCAGCATCATGAATACTTTATACAGTTTGGTACTATTCTCAGTGAAGGACTTTGACAACAGTAAGTAAAATATATCAATACATGTTCCACTACTGCTAATAATGAGTGTCTGTGTCTTCTGCCGTTATAGATATGCTTTGTAAATGATATATTATATTGCCCTCACTCACCATCACAACAAAACAATTCAGAAATGCAACACAAGACACCATTTTCAGTTGAATTAAAACAGCTTTATTAGTGTACACTGTAAGAAGTTGTCTGTATATGTAGAATAGTTGGAAAGCTATGAAGATAGTCATCAGTGTTTGAAGAAGACAGAAATCCTAAAGGCTTGTGTTCTAATGGAAAAATGCTCCGTTGATAGCAAGAAAAAGAAAAAGCATGTATGGTCAAATAAAAGTACAACTTTACAATAACATCACCAGTGACATGTAGAAACTTCACTTTCTCCAAAAAGCCACATTGTCGTTATGAAATTCAAAAGAAAGGAGGCTTGTTTGGGGATACACAATTGTCATCACAATAAGAAAAGAAAATACAATATGTTGCCTGTAAATAGGAATGTGAACCTTTGATGGAGTCTAAATGAAACCTTATCTCCAAAACAGAACTCTCAGAAAAAGAGAACATCTTGTTTGTTTTAGGGTGAAACGTTGGGTGGCACGCATTTGAAGAAAACAAAAAAAAGTTGATACAAAGGCTTTTACTATACCCTGGCAATATGCATAAAACGGCGTGTCGAGCCATCAGAAAATACAAATTACAGAGGAATGTGTTTGAATACACACTCCGAACATTGAGGTCACTGCATAGAACAAACATGTGGGTTAGCAATGATAAGACAACCTTAAAGATAACACAGTTTTGTCTTTGTATGTGTACAGACCTCTGCAAATTCCAGTTATCTCGAATAAGTGAAAAAAATGAAAAACAGACCAGCAAAGGACAGAGAGAACATTACATCATATCATTTCATTTGGCTGCTCTCATTCTGGCTACAAGTGACTATAAAAAACAAGCTTGATGAATGAAGAAAACGGTCTTCCTAAAGAAGCATTTGCAGAAAGGTGTTCCTTTTAAAAAAGTGTCAATCTATCTGTTTGGTCCAAGTGCTTATGTTCTGTAGGAGTGGATGTCATCTCAAATCCAAATCTAGCATCATAAAGTATCTGCAGGCTGCTGACAAATGGAACGATTAAACACCAGGATTCTTATTCCAGTCATTGAATGATCAAATACACGACAGCATATTTTTATAATCTACATTTCTCCCACATGTTGCAGTCGTGAGAAATGAAATGTAAAACAAGGGAATGTGTGCACATTGGCAATACTTTGCAGTGAACTTAGACCACTGTTGTTGTGTAATCTGGACTGTGACAGTGTGCACCAAGATTTTGGGGCAAGCACACTCACAATCCCTTTGTTCATGCTAAAGATCTGCTAATGTATCCGGATACGGTGGAAAAATCAACTTTGCGCAAAATCAGCTGTAAAAGGGATTTTGAACATGAGAATGAACATGTGGAGATTGGCAGCAGCTTTCACACCGTGTACTGAAATGTCCTGTGTTGCTAAAGTAGATCAATTCAACACATTTACAAAAGTCAGAGCTTTGATGCTGGCAAATAATACTGCATATTAGCTGCTGGAATAAATCCTAATTAAAACCATACACAAAAAAAAAGGCTGAACTTTTGTTTGTATGGCTTTGAACAAAGGTATTGATTTGTAACTCGCCATTTTGACCAACCCCAAAAAGGAAATTGGCCAGTTTAAATATTAAGATCAAGCTGGTAAAGTTCAAAATTGGAGCTATGTGTTTTTCATTACCGATGAGGTTTAGTGGATAAGCAGTGTAAGGGAAAAATTGTAAATACATAAATTCAGTCTTTGGGACAGCACTGTCGTAATTTGGGAAAGACAAAGTAAAGGCAAGAAATCAACCTTTTTTTAACCAGTTCTAACAGCCGATCGAAATCGACCAATTACTTTCGCCATTTTAGCAGCCGAATGGTTTTGAGGGAAAAACATGGATTGTACTGATGATGACTGGGCCTCTCAGTCACAACATTGTGGTAAATACAGTGAACGTGTTACATCCTATGCTACATACTTCGTCATCAAGCTGTGATCATTTCAAACTGAGGGCATATTCTAAAAAAATATTGAATTCTAATAAAAGGGAAGAAAGCTTTGAAGATTTTAAATATATTCATATATAAAAAATACATGAAATACAAAAAAGTAGTTAAAGAATGTGTCAAGAAAATAATAGCTGTGCAGCACAACTAACTCGTCAAATACTGAAAGCTCATACGATTTGGACTCTAAAATACCCATGGAGCTGGCTTTTTAAAATCGGGGCGAGACATTTTAATAGAATCAAATGAATTCTCTTTAATAATCCAATAATAACAATATACGGGGGGAAACTCTTAAAAGGGAACGTTCTTAAAATAGGGAAGATATCTTTGTAATTGTCAATTGGGCTTTTTTTTCCACATTCCCATCTGTGCAAAGCATATCTTGCTGTATTTTACATCAAAAGGCAACTTTCAAATGTGCATAATTTGGGGCAGTGCAAGTACAGTAAAGGGTCGGCCATTTTTTTAAATCCCACACTGCAGGGTTTATATTCGTATCTGTCTAAATAATGGAATCAATCCAAGGAAGACTTGGGCGATGTCTACATCAGTGAAAGTGAAGGGATTTATTTTCATTTTTAGACAGCAGGGGGCGACATTGTCCTAGTTTCCAAATCCAACATACATCTCTCTCATAAACAAGATGAAATAATTGTAAAAGTTAAAGCGTGCATGGTGGAAACAAAGAACATTTTGGACCTCAACTACCAGAAGGGGGCAAACTCCGTAGATATTACCGTCTGAAATTAAGTTCAAAGATTGTATGAAGTTCAAGAGAAGGGACACGCCCTAACAACCTATTATTTTACACATTCCAGTCATCAATGCCGACTCGCAACCGTTTCAACTCTGATCCAAACATCTCCTCCACGGCACACTTTAATAGGACCAGTCACACACAGACGTAAGCGAACGATCTGTCGTTATGTCAAAAGAGAGCCAATAGAGTGGCGTCTGTATGTGTTGCAGTGCATAATGTGTGTGCATTGAACATGTGAAGAGAGTATGTCGTACTAATAAAGACTTCATCGTGCTCCCTCACCACTTTCAGAGCTGAAGGTCTGTGATCACGACAACATGGGATTGATAAGGAGAAAAGCAGGAAGTTCTAGAGTAAAAACTGGAGTAGAAGTTTGGTCACCGAGATTAAAACCCTGGAATAAGCGCTTGATCGCCGAGAATAAAACGTAAGGTGTTGGAGCGGACTTTGGTTGAACGTGAGCTTTGAGTGGCAGTACTACTGTTGTGTAAACAGAGGTCTTAATGCTGAATCCAAGTTGTGCTGTCGTCGCTAGGTAGTGAAGCTGTAAGGTGGTCTAGTGGTGGTACAGACTGCCCCTGAAGCTAGAAGATCACATGCTGAAAATCCAAAACAGCTGCTGCGGGACAGTAAAGCTCTTTCTGGATCAGAGCCTCAGTCAAATCCCAAAAATATGAACGGTCCAATATGACATCACTCTTGTCTATTTGATATTGCAGGGAGACTTCAATTATTAGGTCCATAATTACTGGAATATAATCCTTACATGAATCCATCAGAGCCAAAGGTGACCGGGCCCATTGTGACATCATTGTTCCACTATTGGCGATGTCATCATCCCAACATCCAGGTCCGTTGTGTAATCCTTGTTTTTCTAAATCTTGGTGCGTCAGTTAAAATGTTGTGAAATGTCAGATGGGTTTGGCCCCCGTTTAGGACATACTGGAGCAGCGCACTGACGGGGAGCCCATCTGGGTCAGGACCTTATCTAACCACTGGAGGGGGCCGTTGAGATGCAGCTCGATCCAACAGGGAGTGCTGGTGACCGTCTGGCGTCTGCAGGGGAAAATACATAATAAGGGTGAAGTGAAATCACACATTGTTACAGCATGTGATGAGTCATGGGCCTTTCATGATTAGAATGTTAATAACAGCACAAGCAGCATTTCTACAACACACTGAGGAATGCAATAGAGATTTTACACATGCAGAGAAGATGGGACCAAAATACAGAGTGCGGACTGGAACTAGAGAGGAGCCAGTTCACCTCATGGGCCACTGTCGAGGTGCCCTTGAGCAAGGCACCGAACCCCAAACTGCTCACTGACGCCGGCTAGACGGGCTGCCTCTCCGCTCTGGATCCTCTCAACTGCATGTGGATGTGTGAATATAACTGTGTATTTGTACAACAAAAAGTACATGTGTGCACGACTAGAACTGTGTGTATTTGTATGTACCTGACCTGTATAATAATGCGTGTGCATGTATATAAACAGAGTGGAAAACTGATTTTCCCCCTCGGGGGATCAATACAAGCCCATCTTCTTCTTCTAGATCGTAGCTCACGTACCTGTACTCTGCTCCCCAGCCCTTGACGAAGCTCATCCTGATGGTGCACATCCTGGTGAGTTGGTAGACCGCCTCGAAGCCCTGATTGACCGACTGAGCCAGCAGTGCAGCAAACTCCTGGTTGTTAAAGATCTTCAGATTACAGCCTGATAACAGAGAAGGATAAAACAAAAGGAATAAAGCATCTATTTTAGAGGAGGCATTCAGATAGATAACACCTTTCTCCATCTTGATAAGAAAATAAGGGACAGAAAAACAACTAAATGGGACAATTATGGACGAACTTCAAGGATTCATTACCTGATAAAGTGTAGTAGGTTTAATCGTTCAAAAATGTGTCAGATGTATATTTGAAAGCACTGCACAATTAAGCAACATTGTATCGAAATGACAAATTGTTCTGGTGCAATATTCAAATGGCAGGAAAAATGATATGTGTTAAAAGCTAAATATGTGTTAAGGTGGGGTAGGTAAGTTTGAGAAACCGGCTCGAGATACACCTTTTGTTATATTCCATGGAATGCTCTTAACATCCCGATAGCAATGAATATCTTAAGCGCTTTGACAACAAATCCATAAAAAAATGTCATCTGTGGAAGCTGTAGTTCTGTAGTACCAGTAGGCCCGGCTAAAATAACTGGATGGCCTACCTGCCTGTCAGCCTTCCATCTGTGCACAAACTTATCTCGTGCCCTCATTGGTCATGTGCGCGTTCGTGTGTGTTGGAGGAGGGGCTCTGTAAGGAAGAGGCACATTTTTTCCGGCTGTGTATTTTCAAATTCTAGCGCACTCGAGCTGGTTTCTCCAAAATGACCTACCCCACCTTTAACATGTATAATAAAGTACTGTGTAGCTGTAGAGATATCCCAGCCTGTAAAACACATTTGTTTTGGTACAGATCTCTTTAAAAATTCACAACATGATCATATTCATATATTTTTCAATGATAATGATACAAAAATTCTCCGATGTCGTGAATCTTATCGCAATTGCAATATCAGTCAAAATTATCGCAATTAGTTCCAAATTGTGCATCTTCAGTTTGCGACAATGTTTTTCAAACTTTCTGTTAACATAACAAAAGCAAACAACCGATTACTTTTGATGTGTGGGTGTGATGCATGATGGGTGATTATTCTCCAGCAGACTGCGGAGTCCCGACCCCTGAACATCTTCGAGATCCTCTGAGTACTGTTCTGTGACTCGCTAATGATACTGTTCAGGCTGCTTATTTGGCCGAGAATCAAGTGTTCACTGTTACACAGGCAAATGTGTGTGTGTGTGTGTGTGTGTGTGTGTGTGTGTGTGTGTGTGTGTGTGTGTGTGTGTGTGTGTGTAAAAACAGTCACATCGTGGGGATGGGTGTGGGGGGTGGCTTTACTCTATCAATATCAGGCGATTTTTATCATAAAGGTTATCCGTTGATAAAAGGTCATAACCCATGTTTCTCTTCCTATGATTAAATGGCTTTTTTGAATACTCCATTCTGATTCGTCAATTAGCTAATTGAGCAATCGGCCTCTTTTCCAATAGCAGACTGTTGTTAAGGACGCTCTGATCAAGGGACAATGTGCAGTCATAATTGCAGAAATAAGTCCAAAAACACATCCTCCATTAGCAAAACTATTTTGTGGAATATTTTTTTGAAAATGTAAACAGCCTTGGACATTAACGCTCAGCATGTTATAGACCTGGTGGGATCTTGCAGACGGTGGCCGGGTGCCAGCCGTATCGCTGGTTGCAGTTTGGACTTTGGACGAAGATGGCGCTGTCGCTGAGGCACTCTGCGAACACTTCCCCCCCGATGTAATACAACCTCACACCTCGACCTGCAGAGGTGAGGGAGAGGGAGATGAGCAAAAGATAAAAAGGGACAGAAAGAAAGGGATGTTAAGAAAAATATGACTGGATAGTATAGTTTCTTATTAACCAGCTTTTTAACTCACTGTTAAACCTTTTGAAAATGTCACATGTAAATATTATTTATTTATGCAGAATGTTTTAAATTATTGAAATTACCAATTATTTTAATATATATTTCTGTATACAATAAATAATGTATTTACTGTTTTCATTTATTATAATAACTGTTCAATTAATCATTTATTTTTTTAAATGTTTTGTTTATTAATATTATTATTTATTTTAAATAAAATAAATACAACAGCAAATATGTTTATTCATTGAATGTATTGTTTTATTATTGTACTTTCTTTCTTATTTATTTGTATATTGCTGGAAAAAAGCCAAAATATATATTTGTCATATAACTCAAAAGACAAATTATAAAGAATAAGTACCTCAGATGATATCATGTTTATTTAGCAGTATAGCCATGGCTGTACCCGAATATCCGTTCGTTGGAGTACTATTCGGGTTTCAATTTCGTTATTCGGTTTTATTTTTTTATTTATTGAAATCTCCAATATCAACGTAAGAGCTTGTGCCTCTTCGGGGGGTGCTAACACTTAACCATAAACGTTATCATTTACTTTCTCCGTCTTTATATGTAGATATTACTTTTTCTCCATTAATCTCCGTCACATTGTTTCCATAGCAACAACAACTTCCTGTCAACTGCGCTAACTCTCCTTCATAATAAAAGCATGTCCATACAAAATAGAAAGCCAAGCCAAATTACACTTAAGACATATACAACTGCAACGAAAGTAACACACACAATGCAATATCCCTTTCAATTTCAAAGAACACAAATTGGGTTGTATACATAAACAAATAACTATAAAACAACAATACTGTAGAATAACAAAAGGAATGCCGTGAATAAATCGAGTACACGTGTCAAAGCGGTTCGCTGCTGATTATAACGGCAACTGATCTGTGTATATAATTACCGATACAGTGCGTTGGTGTGTAGAAGTGCGTTTGTACCTATATGTCTTCTTGTCATTTCAACAGTTGCGTTCCGGTTGACGTTGCTGAGCAGCCCGAGGCAGAAGCGTTCAGAGTTGGAGGGGTCGGTGAAGCCGTCGACTGTCAGAGACGGCTGCGAGGCGTGGAAAGTCTCCCCCACCCGCTGGTTCAGCTCGTAGTACGCTATCGAGCACCAGAACGCTGGCTCGCTGTAGGTAACCGGCTGAAGGTCTGAAAAACAGAATCAAGAAGGGGTCATTTGTACATGTCAAAAACTAAGACTGTTTTAGTTCGTACATTTCATAGCTTTTTCAGGCCTCCATTTCTGGATTTTAAAATTATGTTTCAATATGACAAATGGCAATGATTTCCCCCTCTATTAGAACTAGCTAGGCTCTACAATCTCTCACAAATAAAGGACTTTCCAGAGCTATTCATCCACTCCATTAGAAAACTGATAGAGAGCAGTCTTACCCATGGCATTACTGACCGGTGACAGGACGCCGGGTGACATTTCTGCTGGTGAACCTGGGAGAAAATAAAGAGAGAAGAAAGTCATTTACCATTCATCTGTATTACACTTGATGTGCAAATAGTGCCGTTTAATGTCACTGCTACCGCTTGTCCTATTTATGTTCACTGCTGCAATGACGTACGTTTGTCAGCACAAAGAAATAAAAGTTTTGTTTGTTGATTTAAATCAAGCAGCATGTACACTAACACACAACTCAGTCTACCTGATTCCATACTTTGATTCATCTGTTGGTCGCTGTTCTCTCCATCTTCACTGATGTAGCCAGGTGGAGGAGTCTCTGCAAAAAAGAAAACATAACAAACAAGCAATAAGAATACAGCTAAAACAACACACTGACGCAAACAGACTGAGGTCTCGGGCTGGCAATCTTACCTTTAATCACATATTGGATTCTAATTTAGTTGGTTTGTATGGCAGCTAGTATAAGAAGTAAACAAAAAAAGACAAATAATCCTGCATACAGACCTGGTATATAGTTATTAGGAGGGTCTATGCCGGCAGGGAAGTTGGTGTTTTCGGGGATGGAGTTTGTGAAGTCGTCTAGAGGAGGAAGCTCCGTCAGGATCTCCATGTGGCGCGGTACCAACACGGGGGGCAGCACTGGAGAGATAAGGACGTGTCACTTACCGAGCACATTGGATTTTGCTACTGATTTTGCTTTTGTCTAAATTCGCTTTTGTTCCCCTAGAGAAGTGTGCTCAGGAGACAACATTCTGCTTCTTCAGCCATGTCGTTTTTAACCAATTGTACTAAGGAAAGTTTGGGATAAGGAAACTCTTTTAGGTGCCTGACAAGTTTTCTTCAATATTTCAAGCTAGCAGAGACACAGACTTCTCAAGGAGCATTACCAGGCGTCTCCACTCTCTGGTAGTGGTAGGGGTTGACACACACTTCGTCCTTTTTGAGGTTGAAGGCGAACTGGCAGGAGTCGATGGCCCTCAGCTCGTGGTGGCTGTGCAGGTCGGGCCATCTCCACAGGCGGCAGTAGATGACGTGGGGCAGGCCCTTGCGGTGGGACACCTGGAGACGCCCGTCCAGTGACCTGAGAAGATCGGTAGAGAGGACAGCTATACGCTCAGAAGTGTGACCAGGCCATAACTCAACCTTATGGAAATCACAATTAAAACTCGTTGTGATGTTATAAGTCACCAATACCGGCAGTTCATCTGCTTAGTCAGTGAACGCCACTCGTGTTTGATGTCATAGATTTTGGATATTGCCACATACAATACAGCTCAATAATTGCATGTTTGCAAGATCTATGAGGCATCATTACAGTATAAGCAATAATAAGGTTGTATTATGAGTTGCAATTAAAAAAGGATTAGTCTCAAAGTCTTTCCATGATTAAAATGATTCAAAATGGCAATACAGGTGAGTGTGTTGATACTGCACATTACAGAAAGACAGGTGATGAATGAATGAATGACAAGATGTAAAGTGACTCATTGTGTTTGGGGGTGTGTGTTTGTATATTCACCTGCCGTGGTCAGGGTATCCGTACATGCCTGAAGAGTCCCACTGCTCTATCGTGTGGCCTGAGCCCAGACCCCATAGATCTGAGCAGTTACTACACACACACACACACACACACACACGACATGCACACACACACACACACGCAGGACAGGTGAAAAAGAATAAAATATATGAAAAAATATGGTAAACATGAGGCATTCCAAATTATTAGGATGAACTCACAAACATGTACAGTTGGTCTCTTATTGGCACAAAGAAGGAAATACAAAATCCACCCTTGCATTTTTTAATAAGAGACGCTAACTGGATGACAGGTGATCATGTGACAAATGAAAAGACAGACAGAGATGCGGTGTAATCAGGTGATGCAAGTAGTGGTAGAATCTGGTTGAATGTTTTTAGATGGTGGGTTTAAAGCTCGACCACTCACTGTCTTTCTCTACATATCCTTCATTAAAGAAAAAAGCAGTAATAGTGATGTAACTATGGCGCAGAAGAAAACAAAGGGGTCCAATCGTGGCGTTTCAGATAGGGGGAGTGTGGAGAGAACTTTGTGATGTTAGCCTTTCAGACCATATAAGTGCACAAAGACCTTATTATAAACACACAACAGGAAACAGAAAACCCCAAAAGCATAATAGGGCCCCTTTAATAGTTTTTAGGTCTTTAAATAAGCTCCTTCAATACCCAAATATCTAAACATACACATTTCAGATAATTATGAAGAAGTGTGATACACAACGATGACATGTGAATGAGCAAATAAAGAAGTTGAATGAACTATACAAGATGTGGAGACGTGATAACAGAAAGAACTGATAGAAATGCGTCTACACCAGTGTGTGTTCAACACATCCATTCCAACTGTAGATAATTATCTTCATAGTTTTCTCAGTATGTTGAAAGAAGAGGAAAGTTTGCCGTCTCATCAGAGACAGATAATTGCCAGACCTGTCAGTACAAGACCTTTTAACTCGACACTTATCAGCGTACTCAGAGTTCTCCAACTTTAATCTCCAGACACAGCTACACATCCTTCCTCACCTAAGGGACGCCAGTACAATCCTTACACTGGCTGCCTATCAAAAGCTTTTTGAGTAAGACTGTTGATTCTCATCTACTCACCTACTGTGGATCAAAGCTCAAAAGATAGAATGCAAGTCAAAGGGGTTCAGTTATCAGTTGATTATTTGTTAAACATCAAGGGAACATTTTCGTACCTAGTCTGTTTTAAAAACACGAGATGTTTATCTCTTTCTGAGGCCATTGACATTTTTCCCGTCACGACTCAAAAAGCTGCCCATGCATGCTATCTCTACACTTGTTCGTTGAGCTGTTGCACTCTTCTTCCATCTTGTTTATTTTTGCCTCCACTCAAAAATACATCTACAAAGCCCTACACCTGCTATCTCCTGGCCATCCTCCGTCACACGCCGAAAGAAAGAAAAAGGACAACTTCAAGAGGCAATTTATCTTAGACTTTCATCTACCTTACTTCTGTGTTCAAAGGGAAGTGAGCTGTGCATCAAAGACCAGGAGTGCCTTCTCCCGAAAACTGCTGAGCGCTGTCAAGTAATACATCCGGACCTAGGACTCAGAGGGGTTGCCCCTAACATGAAGCTACTTCAACCAAGCCAACGTCAATCTGTGAGGAATTACGGTTACAATACACTCTTAACTGTTTCTGGACTTCACTCCCTAATTCCTATTTTTTACCATCTGATAAACACGTACAATCTCTGTTTCATCACGGCCTATAGAATTAATATCACTTAACCAAACAGTGAGAGGAAACACTTGATCATGTGTTTCATTTATTTCTATACCAATGATTCACCAATTGGATTGGCACAAACATAACAAGTAGTGCAAAACAAGTTGGTGACTCATTGAGTTGAAACGAACATAATGGGCCAAAGCCTTAAAAAAAAGCTTTCTTTCAAGAAGACAGTAGCAGTTCTTCAGTAAATGTGTAAGAAGCAGCAGCATCGCCTTATCAGAACCACTTCAGAGAGACTATCTAACCTACATTCCTCAGAGGCCTGGCATCCGGCACTTTAGCTTCACATGCTTCTACTTCTGCACTCTTTTTCCATTTTACCCATACAGCTGCAGTTGACACCAGATTGTGGGTATACTGCATAGCGTACAGTATATAACCACCTATATGGGGATGTACAGTAGTGTCATCTGGGATCAATAGTTATAATTTATTCATTTGGTGTTATTCTAGAATTGCCTTGCTTTATACTTAAATTACAGAGCTTCACAACACTTCCGGTACGCGCTACTCCTAATTCTATTACTTTGTTACTAAGACATAAAGTAGCTTGTTGTTGCAAAGTGTAAATCTAAGAAGCCTGGCAATGTGATTAGAGCTCCAAGACCTCAGCCAGCATCTGTACTGAGTGCACAGCTGAGAAACTATCCAGTAACAGAAGACATCACCACCTGATTTGGCGATAATCCTAGAGAATGAACCCTTCCACGTTAAAGGAAAAGTAAACACACGCAGGACATTATCACCGCCTCTGCTAACACTGCACCTGTTTGTTTGTCTTTCTTTCTTGTCACCTCTGATAAACACCTGTTTCACAAAGTGGGGGCAGAATCACGTCAATACAACGCTGGGAATCAAAATACATTAACATTGTTGTCCAACCAAATGCATACCACATTTACCTAGATGGCTTTGTAAAAATAAATATAAAAACGTTCAAGAATCGTATTCTTCTGTGATAGACAAAGCCATTTATGCCATGTTGGAGTTGCGGCCCTATTCCAATCGGGTCCCTACACCCTTTCCCTACCCACTTATAATCTAAACCCTACACTAGGGGTTGGATTATAATTGGGCATACATCCCCATCAGCTCCAGGTGATTTTAGGGTTTAAGAAAAATACAATTTCTCGACAGGAACACTGTTCTATTATTAATATGTCAATCAAAGGGAACTAAAAGAGGGTAGATTAGAAAGAAAATTGGAGAAGGGAAGCTCATCAAATCTGCACACAGCAGAGAGGTTGATTGACGTTAATCACATGCTTCTCATGGGGCTCCCCTTGACTTCTCCACCTCTGTCATGGTAAGGTTTCACCTGGTCTTGTGACATGGCTCGTGTACATTGTCATGCGACACAGGAGAAATCTATACTGAGACACATGACCTGTAACCCTTCAGGCTAAGAGTCTACAGAACGGGAGGACAACGTTTCTTTCAGAAGGAAAACATCATTATACAAACTACTAAATACTTTGTTTTCTTTTAAGTGTGTTTCTTTTTCTTCTTGTACTAATGTAAAAACATGCTTTTTAAGGTCAAGGTGTCCCATTTTCAGAGAGTATGTAGACGCGCACAGATAAAATGGATAAAAGCTGTTTGTTTTCACTTTGGTTTTGCTCCTTCTGGAGAACCTTGGCAAAGACACTCTCTACATTAAATGACTTTACAATTTACTTTGTCTCATAATTTCTTATGTCCACAGCCTGTATCAGGTCCTAGACTTAGATGTGTTACACATATAGAACCGGGTTTGCCTTGATTTGTGCTCTGGACTCTAGAGCATACAGTCATGAAAAGCTGTCATCAGCCATTCAGATTAATTCAAAGTGCTTTTTTCTTCCTTACTTCAACATTTGGTTTCCTAACACTTCCTGAGAAATGCAACCATTCAGTTCTTTGTTCGCTTTAATTGCCAACCACAGGTGCACCGATTTAATTGATTCTGTTCTTTACTGGTTGAGGCACTAAGTGCTCCATTACATGGGGTGGCCAATGTCCAGCATAAATCAAACCACATTTATACTTAAATTGCATGCCATCAGTTAGAAACATTCGGACGATGTGGGCCGGTCGGATAAGTCACTAGCACCCAGACGTCGACAATTTACTAGCGGTATTTACTTGCGGCACCGAGGTGGGCCGTTCGGAGAAGTCACTAGCACCCCACCCCCCCCACCGTTGACAATTTACTAGCGGTAATTACTTGCGGTACCGAGGTGGGCCGGAGGTACCGAAGTGGGCCGGTCGAGAGTCCCGGGCTGATTTGTAGTCCCAGTCCGCCCCTGATTCAGAACCATTTTAAGACCGATCATGACTGTTGGAGTCTACGATAAACTCTCAAGTAATTTAGTCAATTTCTTATGATAGAATTCCCCTGAACTTATTATCATTAGCACCTTCCAATAAGCTGTGTCACCTATATAATCAACATAATGGGATGAAAGACAACGCTGGTACAAGGTTTGGCGGTTCAGAATGTTTGTAGCTGCAAAAAGAAACCCGGTGTAGAAGCCACCGGATCTTCAGCGAAAGGCACACGTTTCAAGCATATAGATAATGAGTCCTGGTTCACAAAGTTAACGTAGCAACCCGTGTTGCAACATCTGTTTCCTGCAATCAGGTTTCACTTCTGCTGCCTTGCTAACCTATGGCCCGACAGAATGAGGAAGTGGACCTGCTGTTGCATCACAAGACTTTTCTTCCTGCAAGCCTGTGGTCGCATGTCACCCTCCTTCTGACTTTCATGTGTGTTGGCACACACCTCGCCTTGCTGATGGCATTGTGGTTCACCAGTGCCTGAGCATGACTTCCTAGATTCCAGATTCGTGAGAAAGTTCAACCGTCTGTTTTGAATTTTTTTATTTGTTTGTGCGTGTACCACAAACAAATGTAAAATTCAAAACAGACGGATGATGTGTATGATTGGGTTGGACAGTGTGTTAAACATAAATAACTTGACACATGGTTGTTACCATTTCCTATGACAATAGAGTGGTGCAGTTAAGAGTCCTAAACCCGGCAATGAGTTCGAAAATTAGCTCTTTTCCCTCGTGTTGAAGGCAGTTCTTTTAATGACTTTCTGGTTAGATGCATGAAATACGATCTGTGGTTAAAAAAAGCTAACGTGTGAATGTCTGAATGCGTCTTAGAAATGGTTGTTGCTAACAGGTGACTAAATTAGATTGCTAAACTTCATTGCGCCAAACATTAGCCGCCTTTAACTAAGCAAGGACATTGACGTGGAATCATGCAAGCGTGATGTTGTTTGTTTACAGCTTTAGCCTAATACTTCTGGGGATTGCATCTACGCTACAGCACTTTAAAAAAGTGTAGTGTCATTAACGTGTAAGTGCCATGGCCACAAAGCTTTTCATTGTTCTGAATCGAGTGGGAAAATCACATTGCTTTTCTTCCGAGGGAATCCTTGCGATGCCAACTTTCGGGTCGGCTTACAAAAATACGATGGTCCAGAACCAGTCTATGACCATGTTGTGTGTGTATTACCATGTAAAAACAGCACCAGGGAAGATAGATATACCGGTTGTGTGTCTCACCTGGGTATGGTGACACACTTTGTGTTGCTGTTCTGCGTGCTGATGGCTTTCTCCAGCTCATCCAGCTGCCCCGTCTTCTTCAGCTTCTTCACCAAGCTCTTCACGGCCTTCTCACACCACTTCTCCTCCTGCCCTCCTCCGTTATGCTCCCCTACTCCTCCGATGCCTCCTCCTGCTCCTCCACTCCCCGTAGGAGTCTTCTTCCATCCCAGGAGGCGCTTCACTACCGGGGGAGTGAAGGGAAGGATGGAGGACATGGTGGCTATGTGTGTGTGTTTGAAATGTGTTTTGATGCCCCTTTTAATCTGACGTAAAGAGAAAAGGGAGAGGGGAGGTAGTTGTCCTACTGGATATTTTTTTTATTTATGTACTTCTTTTAGTCAGAACTAAGGCATTGGTCTTGAGGAGTCTTGGGAAACATCACATGGAAAGTGTGCGGTGAGTACATCTAAAGAAACCTAAGAAACAGAGGGGAGGAAAGAGAAAGGACACGTCAACATTTGCGATCACAAAGAGTAAGATGGTTCGGAAGATTAAAAGTCTTATTGCATGACATTATCTTCTGAAGTGATGACATGAATTATGCCCACACATCTAGACTCCTGAACAGCTTTCTTTGCCCAGAGTGATATCCGTCATAGCCCCCCTGCTGCTACCTCTCCCACCATGTATGACCTGTATGCTGTACTGTAAGAACTACAATCTAGTATTGTGCAATAGTCTTTGGTGCTTTTCAATCATAACAACAATATTTAGGCTGTTATATCTTTCCACCTTGCAAAACCATTTGAACTTTTACGTACTTTAAAAACAGAACCATTTTTAAGGATGGCATTTTTTGGACTGGCCAATAGTTGCCTACATACTGTATATCTTACCAGAAGTAGGATACATTTAAAAATATACATGCCTCGAGTTGAGTCACTATATTTAATAGGGGGTTTATGTAGCATAATTATCACAAAATAATCTTTGCATTAGAGTATTGATATACAGACGCGTATAAATTGATATATAAAACAGATCAGATAAGATGGACTTTTATTAATCCCTCGTGGGGAAATTGTTTCTCTGCATTTGACCCATCCTAGTGTTAGGAGCAGTGTGCTGCCATTTTGAACGGCGCACGGGGAGCAGTGTGTGGGGAACGGTGCCTTGCTCAGGGACACCTCGGTAGCACTTGGCCTTGCCAGGACTTGAACTGGTTGCCAAGCCAAGTCCCTATCGACTTAGCCACCACCGCACTAAGATGTTCAAAGTAGTAATTTAAACGCAATATACGGTAAACATCATTGTGACTTACGTATTGTGATAACATTGTTTCATGAGGCCTCTACGCTATTATTATTATAAATACATAGAAATAAATTAGAATGACTTGGATAGTCTCAACCTAAATAAAATGTTATATTTATAGGCCTGTATTGAACGTATAAAGTAACAATTCTGATAACTTTCATGATTGCTATACAAAAACAATTTGTTTTGAAGTAGCAATGGATAAAAGTGAGACAAATATCACGCATCATCAAGCAATCACCATATATTCCAGACTATTAAGGCCAGTTACTAACTCATCAAAAACAATCTTAGTATCTTAATAATTATTGATTTCACTCCGAATGGCAGGCAGTGGATGACCCTGTGCTACATTGTATCGCTTCTTTATTTTGTCAAACAACTCAACATCTTGATCAACATCAAAGCATCTTCTTTTCTACAGAGGAATGTATGTATGTATGAGGTGACAGAGCTATGTCGATATCTGGACTAATCCTATACTAATCCTGTAGTAAACCCTTATATTGAAACCAACCAGTGTTTCCCCTCACACTAAACACTAAAGCCGAGCGAACTGTGATAAACCCATGTCAGGAGCAGGTGAACCATCTAAAGATTTACATCCAAATTAGTTAAGGCAACTGTGCTGAAAAAACTAAACATTTTGAATTCAGTGGCCACAACAGACAGGAAATAGTTGGAAATTGGCACCGACGCAAGATCTGGTTTGCCTATGTAACCTTATCCTATTTTATAACAATGCATGGATCCATTTTTTTTAAACTTATCAGGAAACAGATGCTCTGACAGGGCAAATACAGGAAAATAAAGAGAACACTTTAATTGAACAGTCAAATCCAATTTGAAAACATGGACCTTAGGTTCTCCTAAGGAAGAAACACTGTGCACCATTTTATGTTTTTGTTGTTGTATTGTTTATGTCCTAATATATAACTATGTTGCAATGTTGGAGGAGCTTGGGAATTAAGATTTGCATTGCCATTCCTACACTGCAGCTACTGTGCATGTGGCAATAAAGCCTTCAATCCTTGAAAAAAGGGGTGTTGTGTATATTAGCAAAGCAGATTATTGTTTGATTGACTTAAATAAAACAAACAGTGTTGCAGATATTTAAAAATAGCTCTCTGGGTGGAAATGGATAACTGTTCTTAGCATGTTACGCCGAAAGTCCAAGCTCCTTCTAAGAATTCATTTCACAGGCTTAACCCTTGGACTGCTTACTATTAGTGCAAGAGTATGTATGGCTTCCAGAATGACTCACACGATTCCTGAAAATAATTAACTACAATCTTAATTACCTGCAGTTGCTTTTTATTGTCAAAACATTCAAGCCTGCTGTCCATTAACTGCTTCAGGGAGAAGGCTTTGATGCCAGAATCAAAGAAGGCTGGAAAAACACAAGTTAAAAGCGTTACGTTTTAACCCTAATTGAGGAAATTGAAAAGTGATTGTGTAGCTAAACATAAAAGAAGGAGTGTTATTATTCATTTTGCTAAGGGTTGATACACAAAGAAGGGGGAATAAACTCCTAAAACAACAAAATAGGGGGTCCCAGAGACAAAACCATGTCGTGCGTGGGAGCCGTTCAAACTGAACAGAATGTCTTCATAATGTAAGGAACAAAAAGCACAAAACGTGCTCTTGTTGCCACAATGTCGCCGATGTGTCTACTCAAAATGCTGGACCACCGTTATCAGGGCCTTGTGGGCAAAATAAGCAACGTTATTTTGTCTGCACGGTCTTGCTTTTTGTGTGAGAAACTGTGTGTTTGGGTTACTTCTTCTCCCAAACCATACACATAACACACACACACGGCTTAAGAATAAGCTAACGCTACTAGCGGCGATTCAACTAAACAGCCAGCGCATGGAGACTTTGACAATCTACAAAAAAAGCGAGTTCATTTCACTCCCTTGTGACATATGCTGTGAGCTACAGTGAAAATATGCAGGTTTCTTTTGTCTCGAAATGACTGATAGCCCCCCTCATATCTCCTCCTCCCCTCGCCTCCAAAAAAGAGTGCAAAAAAAATCCGCTAGCAAGCTTGCTACTTTGTGTCACAGACAAATAAACAGCTCTGTTGCATGTTTTGTCGCTTACAAATCATATCGGTTTCTTTGTTAAACACACACTCACCCCACGAGGAGATGAAGGGGTGCCAAACGGTGACTCGGGTACCTGTCAGAAAAGCCTGCTTGTTCATTTAAAACACATCCAGAGAGACTTTAAACTGTATTTTCCACCTCCGAGCCGACGGGATGATGGCCCCTCATTCAAAGCTCAACCAAACATGTATCGCTTCACGCTAAACATGAACGGCAGCACGACACCACCATGTCCCGCCTCCTCCCGCTTCCTATTGGCTGTTTCACGGGGTTCAGCAGATAACCTGTTGCCAGACGCGTGTTCTATTGGCTTGAACTCATGTCTTTTATATGTTGTCACGTACGAAGGTATGTCCGTGATGTTTATCAGTGGGTACCTTCATTATCCTTTTATAATTGCATAACAATGTAGTTAGTCCATAGAATAGAATAAAATGTAATACAACCAAGAAAATGCCTTCTTTAAAAACTCGTTGGACTTGAACGTAAAGTGAAAAGATTTAGCTTGAAAACACAACCAAGACTATGGTAATTATGACAAACAAGATAACCGGTGAAGTTAGTTTTAGGTTGGATATTCGACAGACATTCACGGACCAGCCAGCAGCGTCAGTTTCCCCTGCTGAGGCTTTCACTTAGGGACCATCAACAAATGACTTTTCAATTACACAAGAACAATGTTCTTTTGAATAGATCGACAGCTTCCCGATCGTGCGAATATGAAACAAATCCACTCTAGAGCATACATTTGTTGAACACACCTATTTGTATTGCATTTTAATACTTTAAATATTTTTATATTAATATTTTGTATGGGAAAATTAACATATTGCTTCAATAACTTCCAGGTCATGTAACCTAATCACTCAAAATCAGGGCCTGGTCAAATAACTACACTTGCTACATAGGACACACCTATTTTAATTGCATTGTAATACTCTAAATATTTTTATATTAATAATCTTATGGGGAAATTAGCAATTGCTTCAATAGAGGCCTACATGTATGTTTTGCCCGTTACCCAACTCTTTTGCGGGTTATCCATCGGGTATCCGAGGAAACCCGACCCGGTGCAGGATTCTGCTCTGGGGCTCATCAAAGTTATTTTTTAACAGTACCTGCTTGACGCACTTCAGTCCGGACACCACGTCGGTCTTCACCCCAGATGACCAGAAAGTGATTGAAGACATTCGGTCACATGACAGAGAAGCCATTGAAAAAAGAAACTGAATATTCCATACAAATATTAATATTAAATAGAGGAAGTACTAGAATCCAATATAAAGAGGTGTGTCAATAGAGTGGTACAGGGCTGACGTATTTTTGTTGGCCGACCCGGAAATAAACTGCGCATGGGTTCCCTCGACAAAAAAGGGTTTTCTCGGGATGGGGTTTCTCCACAGGATTTTGGAAAATACCTCGAAATAAGGTCTGTGGAAAACAAACCTGTTTGATAAATGCACGTTTTGTTCAGCCGGATAATATCCACATGTCTACCCTACTTTTATAATTTACGAATCATAAATCTAATCGCCAGAAGCAAAATGCTAACGTTATGCTATAAACCAGGAGTGGGGAACCTCCGGCGAGGTAATTTATAAACACACACAAAAAAGAAAAACATTAAAGAAATCTAGACCGACTACAAATTAAACAAGCAAGTGCCTGTTTTTCCTGGCCAAGGTCAGGGTCCTTGAACACAACACAAGTTGTCTGACGACCCCTGATGACGACGCAGTTCTGACGGAGAGCACCAGAACGCGGCTTCGGCACTTCCAAAAATTGCAGTACCCATAAGGAGCCATACATGCAGCAGTTTCTGCGTGGCTGTGTCTTTAGTTGTAAGCCCAGTGGCGATCTGTTCATCTGTCATACTGATCATACAGTCAATAACTTTGTTGTTATTAACATCTGGTTAGCTAGCTATGCTAACGAATATAAGAAGCTTTTTCTCCAACCAGTGAGGTAAAGGCACATCTTTATATGATCATTATAGTTCTAAAAAATAAGAGAATAAAGTAAACAGGTAGAAAATACTATATGACAGTTAAAAAAAGTTGTAATAAACAAGGATACAGTTTGAAAGGGGAGTGATTTGTAAAATATCCATAAAGAAAAAGAAAATCTGCTTAGAGTTCTGTTTCATATGGATGTTGAGAGATGTATCCATAGATCTCTTCATGTTGCTCTCAAAGTGCACCAGATTGATGCTTTTAACTGCGTACTCCCGGACCCCCCTATAGGAGATTAGGTCCCCCCCCCCTTAAATCATGCCCACATGGACAGGAAACTAAATACATTTGCACACATCTTGTGTCCATATCTTTCTGTGTTGGTGGTCATGCCTCAACCATGCACGTGAATGCATACGCGAGTCATGGTAAAATATCTGGATTAAGAGGTTGCTTTATCTTTGCACAGCATGAAAGAAAGGTGAAATGAATGGGCTGTGATTTTAGTATTTTTGAGCAGAGGTCAATCATTTGTACGGCCCTCGGAGGATGGTGAAAAAATTGAAATGGCCCCCGAGAGGAAAAGGTTCCCCACCCCTGCTATAAACGAACTACAGCAGGGTCGCACAACTTCAACGTCACGCCAACTTAAGCTGGATTTTCAAAAATACAGATTCAAAATTGTACAAGTTGAAGCGTCTGTTTTAACAGTTTGCAAGAGCGCAGGTACTTGCTTTCAAGGAGAACAGGGGCAAACAAACTTAGCGGGAGTGTTTACGTGTTCGGCGTAATGACGTACAGCGTCCTCTACAACTTCTGTATTCATATTCAGCCACTTGTTAACAACCATCGTTTTAGAGACACGAAAACTCTTCAAAAATCACCAGTGGGGTCACTGCTGATGTATTTAATGTCGTAGAACAAACCGTGATCCGTCTCTCACATTTGTGTCAACCACAGACCTTATTTCCAGATATTTTCCACATTCCTATGGAGAAATCTCATTGACTCTGAGACGAGGGAACCCGTAGTGCTAAAATGCTAACTCACTTCCGGGTTTTAGAACTCGTCGCTACACCACTATTGTGTAAAGACTAGTATTAAATTCAGAAAGTGATTTTGAGTGATTGCGTCACATGACCTTGAAGTTATTGAAGAAATATGCAAATGTTTCCATAAAAATATTGATATAAAATATTCAGAGTATTACAATGCAATAAAAAGAGAAGTGTCCTATGCAGCCAGTGTAGATATTTGATCCAGCACTGATTTTGAGTGACTAGGGCACATGACCTGGAAGTTATTGAAGAAATAAGCACATTTTTCCATCAACAATATTAATATAAAAATATTTAGAGGGTGAAAATGAAATAAAAAGAGGTGTGTCCTTTGCAGCCAGTGTAGTTATTTTATCCAGCACTGATTTTGAGTCATTAGGTCACATGACCTAGAAGTTATTGAAGAAATATGCTAATTTTTCCATCAAAATATAAATAAAACATATTTAAAGTATTCAAATGCAATAAAAAGAGGTGTGTTCAACAAATGTATGCACTAGAGCAGTGGTCACCAACCTTTTTAAGCCCAAGATCACCGACCTCGGCCTAGGTGAAAGGCGAGATATACCTATTGCAGAATTGAGCGAAAAAGACGGCCCAGACAGTGCTTCCAATTGGAGGCCTTTTATATAGGCTAATTGCATCTGAATTACTGTTACAATGAAGGCTCCATAATCAGCTCACGGCATTTAGCCAGGGGTAAAGTGCTATTTTTTATGAGCGGGGGGCGGACCTCACCTCCTCTAGGCCCTCATCTCCTCTAGGGGGGTCCGGGGGGATTTCAACTTCAAAATTGAAGTTGAAAGCATCAATCTGATGCACTTTGAGAGCAACATGAAGAGATCTATGGATACATCTCTCAGCACCCAGATGAAACAGAACTGTAAACCGATTTTCTTTTTCTTTCTGGATATTTTACAAATCACTCCCCTTTTAAACGATATTCTTGTTTTACTGCCATATAGTATTTCATACCTGTTTTTCATTTATTCTCTTATTGTTTGTATAACTATAATGATCATGTGAAGGTGTGCCGCGGAAATAATCTTTTGAATAATTTGTGACAAAACCGTTCTAAACACTCAGAGAGTCCTTTAGCTCACCTGAGCCCCTCAGTCTGACAGGGGAGGACTCTCCTCCAGCTTGTTGTGAAAACAGCTCCTTATGTCCGTTAGTGCAGCTAGCTAACCAGATGCTAACATCACGGCCCCCGCTAGCACCGGCCCCCCTCTCTCTCTCTCTCTCCCTCTCACTCTCCCTCTTTCACACTAAATGCGCTATTGCCACACACACATAGAGCCGAGCTTGAATGACACAAGTACACGTGTATTTCCATGCAACTCTCTGATTGGTCTGGTGACTTGCCTCTGTTGCATTCACTGAACACGGGAAATTGCAGTCTTGGCGTCCTCTCTTGTGTCATGATGAGGTTCACGTAAAGCACGGTTAATGTATTATATTATTGAGGTGTCTCAAATATACGTCAATCAAGTGGCACCTGCTAACAGGGTGGTGGATGATAGGTTTACATCTAAAAACTTATTTTTCAAACAATATTATTTTTCTTTTATTTTTCTTTATTTATTTTTTTTAACGTTCCGCGATCTACCCGCACCACACTCGACTGGTTGGCGACCACTGCACTAGAGTATGGAGCTATTTCAGGGTCATAAGTTTTGATCATTCAAAAAAATACAATTTATTTGAAAGTTCAAGTTTTTATCCTGAACTTTCAAAAATACAATGATGTATTCAAAATAAAAATAAGTATTTGAAATCATTTTTCAGGTTGAATATTATTTTCAGCAATTTTTTAAAATAAAATATTTATTTTCAGATTTCACTTTTATATATATTTTGATATTTGAATCCTTATTTTTGTCAGTTGCAGATTTTTCGTTTTCAGATTCAAAACAATTATTTTTTCAGTTTCAAATCTTGTTTTTTCAGGTTTCACATTGCTTTTCACCTTCAGATCATTCTTCACTTTCAGACCTTTTTTTTTCGCTTTCAGAATTGTTGCCCTGATGTTGCTTGGGGAGGCGGGGCTTACCAAAGAGTAGTTTGGCATCCTGAGTGGCAAGCCTCCCTCTGTCATGTTGCCTGGATGTTAGGTAGCGCGAGAAATATAACTCCTAACTACTTTCTATACACAATACTCCCGTGATTGGTGGTAAACTGATACCAGCGTCAAAGTTCCGTTAAGTGAGCTGTTGAGCATCGTAGTTGGCAACAATCAAGGTATAAGAGCAATAAACTGTGCTAGAATGTGAAATAATTTTTCTCTAAAAAGAACATTGTTCTTGTGTAATTGAAAAGTCATTTGTTGATGGTCCCTATAAAGGCCGCTACACACAACCCGATTTTAGGAGTCAGAGGCCGGTACGTCCACACAGCAGCGTTAAAAAAATCTTCCAACGCTTCTGCCCATTCACTTTGAATGGGGTGACGTCACTTTGTCTCACTTTTCGCCAAACTGCATTGTGGGAAGCAAAGCGGAGATTTCCAGGCATCTCAGGATTCAAAAGTTGAGCAATGTTCAACTTTTGAATCTTCTGAAGCTTTTGGTGGAAGCGTCAGCCAATCAAATCATATGCCAGTACAAGCTCTAGCCAATCAAACCGCTGCTTGTGTGTCAGGGGCGGGAGATTCATGTGATTGGTTGTTGGTCGAGCTTCAGACACGCCCGCCGACAAGCTTTTTCCAAAGCACAGTCGGGTATTCGCGGCGCCCTACTCAAGTTGGTGTGTCCCGCACCGTCATCTCTTTATGGCACATTTTCACACAAGGGAGGCAAAGAAAGTCAGGACAAAGAAATCACTCTGATTGGCTGTTCAGCTTAGCGAGTCAGTGCATGAGAAGCGAAGCGGAAGTGAGGGACCAAAACAAACGATTAAGAAGGCACACAGAGGCCCTTTCTCATTTAATCAAATCCCCCTCCTCGGCTCCCCTCCTCCGTTCGCATCTCCTGTGGGCGGGACTAAGTCTCGAGGATAGTAGTCGAGGAGGGGAGTCGAGGAGGGGAGTTAGAGAAATGAGAAAGGGCCCCAGACGCTATTTGTTGTTTGTTTATATCACGCAGTCTGTTCTTCTTCTCTCGGTGTATAGTCTGTCTTCCGGTTGTTGCCTCTTTTGAATGACGAATACACACTACCTCTGCCTGCTGGTAAGGACAGTTATTGCCACTCGTCAACTGGAGTCTTTGCGGTGTGTTCGTAGGCGGGCGGCGTAGGCGGGCGGCGTAGGCGGGCGGCGTAGCCGACGCAGGCAACGTGGCGGACGTAAAAGTCGGGACGCCTTCGGTACGCGTTCTTTGGTCTCAGGTTGGTGTGTCACACCCAGTCTATGGTCACACTCTATGGTCACACCTCATATGTAGCGGCCTTAAAGGTGGAGTAGGTAATTTTGGAGAAACCAGCTTGAGTGCGCTAGAATTTGAAAATACACAACCGGAGAAAATCTGCCATTTCCTTACAGAGCCCCTCCTCCAACACACACGAACGCACACTGAGGGCACGAGATAGGTTTATACACAGATGGAAAGCTGACGGGCAGGTAGGATATCCAGTTATTTTAGCCAGGCCGGCTAAAATGATTGGTTGTGCTTTTTACAGTACTAAGGCTTCGACAGATGAAACTTTTTAATGGATTTTTTGTCAAAGCACTTAAGATATTCATTGCTATCGGGATGTTAAGAGCATTCCATGGAATATAACAACAAGTGTATCTCGAGCCGTTTTCTCAAACTTACCTACCCCACCTTTAAGTGAAAGTCTCGTTTCGCGGAGTAGATCTCGCCGTCGTAATACAGCCAGCAGCAGGAGAAACTGACGCTGCTGGCTGGTCCGCGAATGTCTGTCGAATATCCAACCTAAAACTAACTTCACCGCGGTGATATACCGAACTCTTATTAAAGTAATGTAATTTGTATACTTTACTTATGTAATAGTAGATTTTTTTAATCATTGGTCAATAAACTAAGTATTTGAAAGAATAATCAGGCTTTTGCCAATTCCTTACAGATTCGTTTTTGTTTTATTATTTAATAATTTGCTATTTCCTTTATTTATTAATTCGCCTAAAACTGCTTGAAAATGATTCCTAGTTATTATACCATACCATGCAAATATGCAAACGTGCACCCGAAGCACCTGCATGCAAATCAAAGTCTATCTCTGTGGAGCATCCACATACTGTTCAACCAGTCTGTGACAGCATAGAAACTACATTATTCCCGTGAGTATTCCCTTGTCATACATGTGGCGTCAAGAAAAGAGGCGAATGCTTTGTGCGCACTGTCACCTGGGACCTGTTGCTCAGCTGCGACTGTACTGCGGAAAGAGGACGCCTGTGTTGGATTTAAAGGATGCAAGTCTCTATCTATCATCGCTATGGACATCCATGATGTGCTACAGACCTGCCACGTCGTAACCAGACTATAACCATACCGGATGAAAACACTACAACAAAAAGTGGATGCCACAAGTCACTGTGTCTTTAATCTCAATCGGCAGTTCATACACTTGTAAGTACAAATGTGCTTTTTACCAATGCCTACATTTGTAAAGGTTTCCCAAAAAGTAATGTAAGGCTATATGGCGCAGTGGTTAGAGCGTTGGTCATCAGATCAAGGGGCGTTGGTGAACTCCAGTTCGAATCCCGCCTCGGCCGCCACTGCGTCAGGCCGTTGTGTCCTTGGGCAAGACACTTTACCCGCATTTGCTCCTGTGGGTATTGTCCGCAGTAATGACTCTTACATGTCTAATATGTGTAATGTGTACTTGTAAAGCGCTTTGAGCACCTGTAAAAGCGCTCTAATAAAAAATGTAATGCATTATTATTATTATTATTATTTATTATATAGTAGAATCATTTGACTTGACAAACAAAATGATTGGACGTTTTTGCTATGTTGTCTATAAAGAAACAGCAGACTGTAAGGCTATTCTCAATATTGTGCAGGCAATGGGTTAGGGCATTTAGAATATTGGCAAAGGTCTTGTGAAGAAATTGTTTATCAAAGCCCTCTGGATTTTTTTTTAGTGTTGTGTACTCAACTTTTAGTGCTAAAGAAAGGAGTTTATCCACTGTTGCGTATTACATGTTCCACACTGTGTCTACAGGGGCTGTGTGGTCGGTAGGCACGGGAGGATGCTCTTGAGTGTGTAGACAGGAGCAGATAATAACCCTCTCTGGACCATCACCAAGGAGACAGAAACACTAGAGGGTTTCCTGCTTTGTTGGCTTTTAGAAAAATCTCTCAAGTACACAAATGTCATCTCAGTGGTCTGTGCTTAGTGATATTTAAATGTTTGCTCTGCTATTATTTAATACAATCTGTTATTGTTTGTGCAGGTGCGTGTCTGATTTGTATATTGGCAATGGGCAGATGCTGCAAATACTGCCGATGCAACGGGAGATTGCTGTGCATGTGCCTGCTGCCATGCATGATGACCGCCCACCTTCTGCTTTATATCTTGGTGTCCATTTTAGTCACCATCTCCTACAGTCCTCCAAAAATAAACGTCCACTATATTGCCTCTGGGATTTCTGCTAATTCTGGGTTGGCCTCCCACCCACGTGGCCCTTTCTGGAACCTTCGTCTGGAGGACAGTGCACTGTGGAACCAGCTGCAGCATTCTTGGGACCGCCAGCACAACCCAGTACTGCGAGGAAACAAAACGGGGATCATGAGCGCTAAGCTATTAGCAGAAATCGAAGATGAATGTGTTTCTGACTGCATGTCACACAAGTGTTCTGTTCCTCGTATGCACGATTTCAACAGTTTCCCAGAACAAATGAGGGTGTTTGTACAGTCAATGCACTGCAGGGAGTATCCTCTCCTTATCAATCAACCTGGTATCTGTGGGAACAACGATAGCAGCTTTGGACCAATGCTTCTCATGGCCATCAAATCTCAAGTGGGGAACTTTGAAAACAGGCAGGCCATCCGGGAAACCTGGGGACGCAGTGGTCTGGTCAAAGGGGAATCAACGAAGAAGGGCGGATTGGTGCGCACAGTGTTTCTGTTGGGAAGGCAGGACTCGAGTACAGGTCCTCACCCAGACCTAAAAAACCTCCTGGAACTTGAGAACCAGAAATATGGAGATATCCTACAGTGGGATTTCAAAGACACGTTCTTTAACTTGACCCTAAAGGATTTGCTGTTTTGGCAATGGCTCCAACAACACTGCCGCAGTGCCATGTTCGTGTTCAAAGGGGACGATGATGTCTTTGTTCGAACAGGCGCCCTTCTGGATTACCTGCACAAGCAGTGGGAGGAGCACAACCTGTGGAAAGCATATACAAATGAGACTGAAATGAATTTGTTTGTTGGGGAGGTGATCAATTACGCGATGCCAAACCGTGAGCCATCCACTAAGTACTACATACCAGAACGTTTCTACAAAGGTGTATATCCACCATACGCCGGTGGGGGAGGGGTGGTGTATTCTGTCTCTCTAGCATTAAGATTGAACGAGGTTTCTAAGAGGGTGCGCCTTTTCCCAATAGACGATGTGTATCTGGGCATGTGCATGTACAGACTCGGCCTTTTGCCAAGCCATCACCCGGGATTTTTGACATTCGACCTCCCTCATAACGACAGGTGGAATCCCTGCGCTTACAGATCTGTTCTGCTCGTCCACAGACGGAGTCCCAAAGACATGTTGACACTATGGAAGAAGCTCCAGAGACCTCCAGGTCGTTGCTGAGGCTCATTTGCCTGGCAAATTAGACTCATTGAGTAAAGGATGGAGGCTGCCACCCCTTGCATTTCCAAAATGTACATGTGACTAAAAGATGGCAGTTCCTAAGATCACATTCAATGAACCTTTCCTCCTAAGAGTTACGGAGTACTGAGTAGGAGACTGATCTACCTCAAAGGTTACTTTTATTTTATAGACGTTTCATTCATTAACAGAGTGATCATGCTACTTTTGCATTATGTATATACCCATTTTAATCTAAAAGTTGTATTTACTACTTAATACATAAGACATGTAATGTAATGTCCTTACATATTGTTTCATAATGTTTAAAGTGAATACTTGTGACATACTATGTGACATCTTACCCGGTCAACATAAATTCATTTGGTTTTTCTCTTGTTTTTCTTTTACAATTTTTTGTAATTAACATATTATATTATGTAACGATGAAAGGCAAGTTAACTTCTGACATGTTGCTGAATATAAAAAAGGCGGGGTGCTTGTTTTTTTACTTTTGTATTTTAAATTGTGTTTTATTATAATATGACTGACTGTTGATATTTTGTCCAGTTGACTATTTATTTATAGATATTTAAGTATATTGTTGTTGCAACAAGATTTAAAATCCTCTGACCATCAACATACATTTAAAAAGGCAGGCAGGCATGCAGTCACAATAAAGGCAAATCTTTTAAGGCACGCAAAAGCAGCCTGCATTGCAAACCACATTGAAATGAATATTTACTTAGCAGACTAATGAAATGCACAATTGTGTGAGTAGCTTTTACAAAGATATTGGATGTAATAAAGTTTCAAACTCCAATTCCAGCTTGTTCCCAGATGAGCTGCATTCAACTGATTTGCATGTGGCTGAAAAACACACAACAAACAGATAACACACTATGTGTGACTGAGGAGGCATTTAACAACTTAGCGATCATCAATCTTCTGTTCTCTATTTATTGTATTACAGCTTCTTCCTGTCTGGCCTCTATCATTGATTTAGATTCTAATAAGCAGACAGTGGTTTCAGAGTAATGTGGTTTTCGATGAAGATAAATGTATCTAAGGACTAGGAGGAAGACTATGGAGTTGCTGAACCCTAATAAGGAAATGGATGTAATAATGTTGAAATTAATCCACATTTGAAAACTGTGCTGTTTACAATAATATCCATACTGGTAGCTGTTCTGCTATTCTACTACTATTAGTTGTTTTGGCTAAATAAGTTGTCTCTTGACAAACTGGACATAAACACCAAACTAACTTTTATTAAATTGAGAAACCATTAGGAGGTATGATATGATTACTGCACTTTTCTTAAATACATGTATGTCTAATGGCACGAGTTTGAGGGGCATCTTGTGGTGATCTCTTGCAAATGCAGGAAAGTACATGAAGGCACAGGAAAGACCCATCGACGTCGGCACTCCTGGGTAACAGCTTCACCCAGTGGAGAGCTGTGGTAATGTCTCTGGAGCTCCTCCTGTTCGGATATAAAAGCTGAGAGTCCCACTGCAGAGAGAGAAACAAACACAGAGGAGAAAACCCATGAGGACTGACACCGGCCAAGCTCTGAAGATTCTGTGCTCTCCTGGATTCCAGTCTGCCCTCAGTCCATTCACAGACTTCTACTGGCCTGATCTGAGGTCAGAGGTCAACCCTCTGCTTCAGCAACAGGATCTACTGCGGAGAAACCTACAGGAGCTCCACAGCCTAATGGACACACTTCAAATTGACATTCTGGAGGAGCCTTTCCACACCAGTGAGCAACCTGCAGTGTCCTACTACATTACATTACATTACATTGCATTTAGCTGACGCTTTTATCCAAAGCGACTTACAATAAGTACATTCGACCAGGAAGACACAACCTTGAAGAAAACAGAATCATATAAGTACATCAGGTTTCATAGAGCAAAAACATTTCAAGTGCTACTCAACTGGCTTTAGGTAAGCCAGTCCTTTATTAGTATATAAGTGCTTTGTTAATAGTTCTATTGCTCGAAGTGGAGTCGAAAGAGATGAGTTTTCAATCTGCGCCGGAAGGTGTGTAAGCTATCTGCTGTCCTGATGTCAATGGGGAGCTCATTCCACCATTTGAGCCAGGATAGCAAACCCACGTGTTTTTGCTGATGGGAACTTGGGTCCCCCTCGCAGCGAGGGTGCAGCGAGCCATTTGGTTGATGCAGAGCGGAGTGCACGTGCTGGGGTGTACGGTTTAACCATGTCCTGGATGTAGGAAGGGCCAGATCAATTCGTAGCATGGTACGCAAGTACCATTGTATTGAAGTGGAATCTAGCAGTTACCGGGAGCCAGTGAAGGGAGCGGAGGAGCGGCGTGGTGTGGGAACATTTAGGAAGGTTGAAGACCAGACGACCCGCTGCATTCTGGATGAGCTGCAGAGGTCGGATGGCACATGCAGGTAGACCAGCCAGGATGGAGTTGCAGTAGTCTAGGCGTGAGATGACGAGAGCCTGGACCAGAACCTGTGTCTGCAGAAAGAGGGGGGGCCTGACTCTGGACACTCCAGGCTTTTCTCCAGAGGAGCTGGGCCGCAAGCAGAGTTAGCGGGAAGACGGAGAAAAAGAAGGAGGCCGGGTAAGGCTGCTTACAGACGCCAGGAGTTCACTCAGGAGTCAGACCTGCCTGGGGGGGGGGGGGGGGGGGTGGGGGAAGAAGAAGAATTGGGAAGGGAAGAAACCCTCTTTAATGTTCACACATGCACACACAGTGAAATGTGTGCTCTGCTTTTAACCCATCCTAGTACCAGGAGTCTATATAGGAGCAGTGGGCAGCTATTGTACAGAGGAGAGAGAGCTGACATAATAATTATTTCCAACAAAAATTATGTGTTATGTGCAGAAAATTGTAAAATTAGAAAAAGCGACAGAATAAAACGATTTTGAATTTAAACCCATTTATTTATTATACAAAACATGCATATGTTCATCTTTCAAAATGTGCATATCACGTTTTTTTTTAAAATTCAAAATATTTTTCAATCAGTCCATGTTTTCAGGATTGTCCTGTACGCTGCTGCCTTGTGTGTGTGAACACACTGCTGTGTGTTCTCCTCCTCCCCCCATACTAATGTTATGACAAAATTAAAAGTAGAAAGGATTTTATTGTGTTGGGTTCAATCCGAAGTAAATATGTTTTTTGTTTTATTTTCACAGGTGAAGTCATTTAAAAAAAGAAAATCCATAGTGTCTTCATGAACTTAGTTTGATGATAAATATTATTGAGATTCATTTTTAAATGATTTAAATGATATTTGTATTGCAGGTTATTGTCTACAATGGTACACACAAACAGTATTATTTATCAACGTGTCTTACAATAACAACTTGGGGCATAAAATAACATCATTTAAATTATTAGTCAAGTTGTATACACATCCATGGGGATAAAGATTATTTCGCAAGATCTTTTATTCCTTAGCATAGGAACGTGCTTTCCAGGAATCCATGGGATACAGTCTTTTTAGTATGACTCGTTTTTTTAGTTTCCCAAATGCAAAACAATGTTTTCTTTTATTTCTCATCATGAGACTGTCCAAACATGTCATGCTCTACATATAACATTCCTCTGTATCTGTCATTTGCATTATGTGTCCAGTAGATGGCAGCATTTCCTTCTACATTAAACAGGAAAGCTCTCCTCCAAACACCAGCAACTTTCCTGCTATCTCAGCACTTTGCCACTAGTTGTCATCCTAGTTTAACAAAAGACTACATGTTAAAAAAAACACTTTTTAAAAAAAAACACTTTTGTTTAAAGGTGAACATTTTTTCACAACATATTTTTCTATTGTGCATGATAATGTTCATAATGCACTCATGTTATTATGTGATATATGTCACCTGGATGCATAATAGTGAATTTACAAAAGTAAATTACCACCTGTTTCATGTTTAAATGAGTTTAAACAGGTTTCAATCCAAAAAGGAAACAATTTACTGTGCAGATGATAGCTTGGGTGCCAAATTTGAGAATTTTTTTTTCTCACACCAGTTAAATGAAGTTCACCTGTCAGCATTGTATTCATTTATCCATTGTACGGAGAATACTGATACAGAGAACTGCGCAGAGAAGTAGGGCATCAACAACACAGCAGGCAGGATTTAAAACCCACAGTCTTCATTTCAGCATATCTGCTAAACAAGACGGATGATGAAACCTGGACTGGCAAACACAGCTCTTTGCTCGGGGATATCACGTCAAGGCTGGTGTCGGTATTCCTGACACACAAAGAGAATATTTGAGATTTCAGGAGGGGGGAAACATGTTTTTTTGCCAAGAGTTCACCTTTGGATGAACTCCCCAAAGTGAAGGCAGGATAAAAGTGAGGAGGAGGAGAACGAATGGTAACGGAAATAGAGGAAGGATGAGGAGGAGGAGGAGGAGAAAGCAAGGCTCCATGTAAATCATCGGCATTGTTCTCCTAAAGCTGCTTGTACACACACACATACACACACACACACACACACACACACACACACACACACACACACACACATCCCAAACTTGCACTTCCTTGTTCCTGTCTTAGTTTGTCCCTCATTGAGATGGTTTTTAATGCGCCATAATCTCCCCTCTCTCCCCTGAACACATAAAAGAGATATCCTTCTATCTGTGTAAGTGGTTCTGACAGCCACCAGCTCATCACACACACACACACACACACACACGCACACACACACACACACACACACACACACACACACACACACACACACACACACACACACACACACACACACACACACACACACACACACACACACACACACACACACACACACACACACACACACACACACACACACACACACACACACACACACACACACACACACACACACACACACACACACACACACACACACACACACACACACACACACACACACACACGCAGACCAGCCAGCTCATCAACATGCAGTTATTCCTTTGGCGCCGGATTGCAGGCTGTTAATTGGCTGCCAGGCAGAATGTGTGTGTGTGTGCATTTCTGTACTGCAGAGCCAGGGTTGCTAAGAAATTCCCGTCACGTCTGCGAGTCTCGATTAAGACGTTGCTCCAGTTTTTCTAACAGACAGACATTTGTGGGGGGGGGGGGGGGAGAGGATGCAGCAGGGGGGAAGAGAAAGATGAGCGAACGCCAGAGGAGTGAGAAGGGAGGAGGTGATGAGGCGGGACTCAGCAGAAGAAGAGGAAGAAAAAGTGAAGGGCGAGTGAGGCAGAGTTGGTGAAATGCTGCAGTGGTCTTGTGTGATGTACCTGGAACTGATAACTCCCCCGTACTGACTGCCTTATCTCTATTATTGAGTCATAGACGAGGAGCAGTTATTTCAGAGTTCCAGTAAGTCCTGTTCATTTTCTGCAATGTGACAGTGCTGGCTCACCTGCAGAGCTTGGAAAGGTAACTCCGGGATGAATCTTCAGAACTTAAAAGGAGTGTTAGACAATATCTGATCCATGGATTAAATGTCACAAGCTAAAGAACTGTTAGTCTCACGATAAAGTGTTAATCTTTCGAAAACTGTTTCTCCTCTCCGTGCACCTCAGGAGTTGAATTGGTGCCAGAACCCTACTCTGCTTCAATTTTGGATGATTTCAACAACCGTGGTGCAGTGTTTTGTTCCCGATTGCACCATGGAAGCATTATGATTTTGTAATGGCTCTAATTACCGGCAATGACTAGCTGCTTCTGTGTTGCAATGGTGACCCAAGGCCACACACTGATGGGAAGAAGTTGGGGCAGAAGGGTTGGAATTTAGGACATTAAAGGAGACATGTAGTGCTGCAGTTAAGGTTCATACTTGCATTTTTGGTTTCCCCTAGCCTAGAACATGTTTACCCGCTTTAATGTTAAATCTTTTTTTCTATCTGCCTGTAATATTCCTGTATTCAGCAACTGTTTTAAACTCTCTGTTTTAGCGGCTGTCTCTTTTAGACCACTGTGTGCTTTGATTGGTTTTCCGGGTCTTTCCCATCTGCACACTTGGTGACACTGCACCGGTATTGCAACTGTGAAATGATGGCATCAAAACATATACTCTTCATAGTAGAGTTGTGACATCACAAAGTTACGGGAGTCCTGAAGTATCATTTTCTAAGGCTTAGTTTTCGATGATGAGCTGCTTGCCTTCATGGATTGAGCGTTAGGATACTTTTCTACGGTGGCCCTGAAGTGCAAGTCAATACAGCATTTTGACAGCGCACAGAGCTCACAGCTCCTCATATCTGTTCAGAAACTGGACAAAAGTTAAACATGAACAAACCACAGACTGTCTGTCATGGTGAATACAGTCGCTGCTTTATTTATGTCTGTATGCCGTTGTTGTGAGTTTGGAGGGAGCAGCTACAGGTTGGTTTTTCCTGATTCAGAAAACACGCATTTTAAGGCGAGACACCCCAGGTGAATAGGGTAATTTTTTTAACTTAAAGGTATCAGCTAGAAATATCTCCAGTTAATTACTTACAATAAGGCAATTGTCTTTTGTATTACAAGTTTTCTGAAATAGCATGTTTAAATATGCAAATTATCTATTATCTCATTAAATATGCACATATTTTAACACATTTCAGGAATCGAAATCTGAACTTTGGATAAACCCAGGTTCAAAATTCTTGTTTCATTTTGTAGTCATATTAGTATCTAAGGCTTTTACAGAAGGGATTTTGGATATCTCTTTTTATCACTCCATAAATCAGAAAATACTGTCAACAGCCCTAAAATATCAATTTTCGCCATGTTTTTAGGTATACAATGTTGTATAATTCAGGCTATGAATGATATATGAACAAACCCTTCTGTAAAAGCCTTCATAATATTGATAGGAATATAACTGGAAGGTTTCGTGTATGTACATGCTACTGAAGTTGAAATTTCGAACTCAGAGTAGGAGAAAAAACTCATTTTGAGAAAAGGACCTTTAAAGATTGCAGTGTGGCGCTAGCTAAACCCTCCTGTTCTTTGGATGATAGCTTGCGCATCGACGCACTCCGTGAAGGTGTTTCATGTTCGGGGTCATTTGTTTTTTGTATAACCTTGCTTCGTGCAAGGGACAATTGTTGTCGTCTTCTCTGTGAACGTTTTTTTTTCGGCGTTCTTTTGCCATTTTGAGATTTCAATTTCTAGCGGAAAGCTAAACAGGAAGTGTTTTAGCACACCAGGTGACGCATCTGAACGAATCACGTTGTCAGAAATTGACACCAGCCAATGAGATTTCGTTTCTTGGTTTAAGACCCCTTTGTGCTTTCACGATTGGTTGCTGATACAAAGGAAATGACCATATTTGGATCTGATGAGATTGTGCAAGAGAGACGGAGCTTTCCAACGATATCTCTGTTGACATGTTGCACACAGCGGTCGCGGTACTTTATGTTACGTTAGAAAGCTAACTTTTGGTGAATTTAGGAGAAATCTACTGACGCAAATAGACAAACTATAGTAAAATAAACACTTAAATGTGTATTTTGTACGTTTTCCTTACAAAAGCCTGAAAGAAAACATGTTATAGAATCAAAATAGCACAACATCTCAAAATTGACCAGGACTTGAAAAACTATGTTTTTGCCTGCCGTGTCTCGCCTTAAAAGGTTTTTCGCCTGCCGTCTTGTACGCACACTTGTCACAGCATTAATTCATGGTTTTTACTAATAGTATGTTGTTACTTCGGCATCATTTTGAAACTTGTATTACAATTAAATCACGGTAAAATATGTTCATTTTGTTGTAGTCTACCAGGTGTTTTGTGAAATGCTGTGACGTTTTGTGAAATGCTGTAGTGTTTCCTGAAATGCTGTAGTGTTTCCTGAAATGCTGTAGTGTTTCCTGAAATGCTGTGGTGTTTCCTGAAATGCTTTGGTGTTTTCTGAAATACTGTTTTGACTTGCACTTCAGGGCCACCGTACTTACCCTTATAATAATAAAGAATAATGAAACTTAAAACTACATTATTTTATAATAGTAACCAAGTTGTTATTGTGGCTAAACTCGACCAAACCGTTGACATCCTACTTTCAAACAGCATTGTTTTGGAAAGCACTGACTCATTTTTTCCTTGTGTTAATGGAGATGACTAATCACAAAATGGCATGCTTATACGTGTATCGCTTTAAGGGCAATTACAATACAAATATTTTGCCGCTTAATTGGGAGTGTCCGACTTAAAAACACCAGCATGCATTGCTTTCTGTAACCTTGCACACTGCCATGGTCTTGAGTCAACTTGAATCAAGATGCATAACCAAATGCATGTGGAGTGACAACACACTCCTACTCAGAAAAAAAGCAGACATGTTATTATAGTCTAACCCCAATTTGGCATATAATCAGCAACTGCACCTTGACAGCTTCTTCTGTCTGTATGCCACGTTTGGTTAGTGCGATAGGTTGTCAAATACATCACTAAAGAAAAAACCTTTTGAAATGAAAATATAGAGGGGAAAAGATACTTTCAGACACAGCTCCTACTTCTTTGCAACCCTATAGGCGAGAATGACAGAGAAAAAAAAGTTAGAGGTAAAAAAGAGAGATGACATGAATAAATAAGGTGGGTATAACATAATATATTCAAAAAATAAAAAAAGTGGGCAAAACAACAGCACTGAAACACACACACACACACACACACACACACACACACACACACACACACACACACACACACACACACACACACACACACACACACACACACACACACACACACACACACACACACACACACACACACACACACACACACACACACACACACACACACACACACACACACACACACACACACACACACACACACACACACACACACACACACACAGTGAGTGAGTAGGAAAATAATCTGAAGGTTATGGATTCAGTGTATGCCCCTAATGAAGCCATGAGAGACTTTTTCGACGTTTCTAGGTCAAACTCCACACAGACTTGCTTTCAATTGCCTGTGCATACTGTACAAACACAACACAAACAGATTTCACTGCAGATCGCCTCTTATGTAATCATGCCAGAGAGAGAGTGAGAAAGAGGACACACACACACACACACACACACACACACACACACACACACACACACACACACACACACACACACACACACACACCACCTCACAGCTGTCTGTCGGACGCTGACGGCGGCCATGTTGCTCTTTCCCAGCTGAAGCTTGTTGCCATGGTGTCAATGGCAGCACAATATGTCATTACCCAAACAAATGGAAATTAAAATGGTCATTAGTATAGACTTAAATTAGATAAATCAAACTTTAATCCCACCTAATTGGCCTCATCTGTTACCTTTTTTAAATTCTCAAAGGTCATAGAACATCTTTGCTATCTTTCTCAATGCATTTGTGTTGTTATCTGTTTTGGTGACCTTGATTCACCTTTATTTTACATATAAAGTAAAAGTGACCCTTGTGAAATCTCCCTCCCGTACTCCCTGTGTGTGTGTGTGTTTAAAGCTGTGTGTATATGTGAAGGACCACGATCTAAGTGATCTCAAGGTGCTATCATGTTTGTTTGATGGAGGTTAATTAAACAGGTAATAGAAACCAACCTTCTCTCATCGCTATCGATTTATTTCCACATGCTCGCGCGCACAGGCTCGATACCCTAAAGCCTCTGGTCTCTAAGAGGAGATGTCTGATACTCCCACATCAGCTATCAACAAGCTTTCATGTTTTAATGGGTCTGTTTAACCTAATCCACATTAGCCCCAAACCTTCAACCCCCCGCCACCACAGAGTCCTTCACTGGGAAGTGTTTGTTTGATGAAAATCAAACGGATGATCCCACAAAAGACGCATCCTCCATCAAACACATACGCCATTCTTTAGATGCATGAGTCTGAAGCAAAGCCAAACCACAGGGCGGATCACAACTGAAAGGAAGGGACGCATATTGAATTAAACGAGGACTTACACAACAAATTAAACTGTGATGATAACTCTATAAAATGAGACTGTTGTTGCCGACAGCAAGAAGACTGATTTTGCATTCTTTTACAAACTGCTCTTGGTGGCTCTGGGGAAAGTCAGTGTGTCTTAGGGAAAGCAGACTAACTAAAAGTAAACCAAAAACAAGTGACCTGCCAGTCATCACTGTGGGGATGGAAGCTGAATCCATAATTGTTTGTGGAGCCACGGACTGTTTATTATTTCAGGACAAAAAGAGAGTAATTTGAGAGATACTCATCTGTATTGTTATTATACTCACACAGGAATGTAAATATTCCAATTGAGAGAGAAATCTAAAAAAAATGTGACTGTCAATTCCCCCGGATGGCCAAAATATACTTTTTCAACTTATTCCTAATGTTATGTTATTATGCAGGTTGGTAAAGTTATCTCTCCCTCATTCACTGAGTCACTACTTTCTATAGGTAATACTCACTTAACTCAATAGGGAGCTTTAGATTGTGTGCACTTAAAGTATTTTGGGTAATCTCCAACTATTGCAGAAGTATGAAATGTAACACAACAGGGATTTAAGCATTTATATAATGTACATTCAATTGTGGGATTGTAAAACTGGAGATAAACTTGCTTTTAACAATTTGCTTGTAACATTTGCTAAATTAAGCGTTAAGCGTTTGCGTTACAAATTCTGACAACGTATACAAAGAACTTTCCATATGCACGCAAGACATTTGAGTGGGCACACTATAGCATAGTTATCTCCAGACAGGAAAGTAGTGTACTTGCTATGGATGTTTGTGGATAGATAGAAACCCTCAATTTGCAAAATAAGGCATTGACCCTTGGTCATCGGGCAGCTATGGTCTTGCAAGACCTTCCGCAAATCTAGGGCTACCAACTACAAGACCTTCCTTTGACATGACTTTTTATTGGGAACTATATATAATATATTGTTAGAATACAGACACAAAAATATAATGTTGGCCGGTTAACATTCTCTTTTTTAGTAAACAGAGTGTACCTCGGCTATAGTTTTTCCTGCTGATGCTCTGACGGTAACGTCGCCAGCCCCAAAAACGGTACTGGGTTGACAAATTGCAATTCAAATTTTAAAGAAATTAATTATATAATTATCTAAGCTGCACTTTGCTCCAGCCATCCTTTGTTTAATATCTTAAAACACATAAAACCAAAAATGTCTACACAGCTTTATTTTTGTGGATTTCTGTGATCTCTAAAATCCCACACAAACAAAAGCGTGTATTAGCATTAACATCTACGATACATTTTGCATATGGCATCGATATCATTGACAAAAAGAAAGTGCCTGTGTTTGCCTCTTCAAAGCACCAGATTGAATTTAACACGAGCGGCATAAACCGTAACATGTTTCTCTTTTCCATGTGCGCCTTTGTTCTCTACTTGTGCGCCTTTGTTCTCCGTAAGGTGCTTTGTTTGTCCATGTATCTGTATGACAATGATTAGCTGTGATGGATGATAGTGACCCAATAATTGTGACAAGGACACAACATTAACATTGAAGCGAGGACAATGGCACTGCAGCTGCGTGGCCACTGCATAATTCAGGTGGGATGGATGGATGGAGGGAGAAAGAAAGGGGTAGGGGAGAAAATGGGGAGTGGGGACAGGAAGGAAGGATGACACCAGTGAGGGAAAGTGGGGAAGGGAGTGAGGGTACGTATAGAGCGATTTATGGATGGGAATAAAGGGGGTAAGGGAAGGGAGGGCAGATGGATGTACGGTACAGATGAATGCTGGTAATCGAGGCAGAAATGGTGGATAGGGTCAAATAAAAAAGATGGGTGGTGCAGTAGTGGGTGGTATCTGTGTGATTCGGTAGGCTATATCGAGAATACAGAAGATTCATTTTGTAAATATAAAGGTGCGCTTCTTAATTAGAAATGAGTATTGTACTAATAATCATGATATTTCGAATACAAAACCAGTACACCATGTGATTTAGCTACATTATTAACCAAACAGAAGGACACAAAAATTCAACTTGTAGTGAAAAAAAAGCATTTTGGTGGTTATTTTATGAAATATAGGGACATTTAAAATGGTACAATACAAATACAGTATATGTTTATTTTATGAACTATACGATAAGAAATTAATCGTTTTTTAGAGTACATTGTCAAAGTACATATTTGCTCCTATTGTGCGACGCGTCATTATCAGATAATCAGATTACAATCTACTACCACAGCTACTGTAGCAACTCTTTAATTGACATTTATTCATCTATGGTTAGCCACACACACATACACACACAAGCCCTACCACTGGCTGCCATAGGAACTATAAGTGAAGCACTATAGGGACTCATAGATAAAGCCCATCATTTCCAGAGTCCTGATCTGTAATCACCGCTGCCTTTTAACAAGGAATAAGACAAACGGGGCCCTGAGGACTGGTTTTTGATGCTCAAGCTGTATCTGTTCGCTCCATCTCCAGCCTGGTCTCACTACGAAGGCGTCAAACACCGACGCTTGGGCACAAAGCACCCTTTAGTGCCTATATGAGGGCTTTCAAGTAACTCTGATGTAAAGCCATCCACGTAATTGTTAGACAATCTCGCTTAAACCTAACAAAAAAATGTTGTTTGATAAACATAATGTTTTGGCAAAACATGACAAGGGATGAAATTACGTTGCAATCTCTGTGGTTTCAAGAAAAACTTAAAATGTTCTGTATATATTGCTGTCTAGACTAGAGTTTTACGAGTTATTCTCCTTGTAAACAACCATAATAATGTTTACTCAATAACTAAAAAAGAATTTCATAATTTGAATAATTAATCAAAAGAAGTGAAACTTGCTTGTTAAATGTTTAAATGTACTTATTTACCGACACGTTATTGTTGGAGGTTTGAAGGCTTACGGCCATTGGGATCAGGAGGTTCGTTATTGGCAGTTCCTATGTTTGGATCTATCTCGACTATTTTAACTTTTTCTCTATGTTAAAATTGGTTTCGTCTTGCCTTTGGTGTCAGCGAGCTGATAAAATATGCATAGGTTGGACTTTTCACCTTTCCGATTTTTATTCCTTGTATAAATCAAAGGAAAATGGAGCCTTTTATGGTTGGAGCTCATCCATGTTTGATGTGCAGCCAGGAGGGAGACCTAGATAATAGAAGCTATCAGAGCCATACAGCACTGTGTGTGTGTGTGTGTGTGTGTGTGTGTGTGTGTGTGTGTGTGTGTGTGTGTGTCTGTGGATTCTGTTTAGTTCCCAGCCATTAATGGACTTGAATGTATAACACACACTTTCATAAGGTCTGTCACTGAGCTAAATGGGTTCACACCATTTATATACAGTCTATGATTCACACACACATATACAGTACATGCTTGTATTTAATAACCACATTACAAACTTGACTACAATAATACACGACAACATGAGAAGAAATCAGCCGCTGTGCCAAATGAGGTCAAGCAGTCAAGACTTTCTCTTTGCTCTACTTCAGACACATGTTAAAAGCATAAATACCGTTGACCTTTGAAATATCATCTTAACCTTATTCATCAATCATTCAGTCTTTATCAATTCAAACAAATTCAGCCATTCAATGTAATTCAAACATTCATTGATTTTCCTGTCTGAGAGCGGACAGACGAAGAAGAAAATACCTTGAGGGTAATGTCACTAAAGGGAAAAGCACATGGTGATCAAAGAATAGAAATGTTATTCATCATCAGTGGTGGAATGATGACTGATCGTCTGCTGGGAGTGTTCTTCACTCATATCTCTATCTGTGGATTTAGTTGGCCGATGGTGATTCGCTCTGCTGTGGGACAAAATCAATAGTAATTTAAGAAACATGACTTAATAGTGACTGATCACACACGGTATTGAGCACTACTTCTGAAGCAAAGGTCAAATTGAGCATATATCTTTCAGAGATTTATGTTAATACAAAACTATTTTGCATTAGCTGAATATATATTTGTTCATATTTGTTTGTTTGAAAAATCCACAGATTTGACACACTCACGGTACTACTGCATGGAAAAAGACGTGTTAACCCATAATAAATGTTACCACGGTAAACGATAGTATTAACCATGGTATACTGTACCATAGTACCAAGCGTTTAAATGCTGCATAGGTATCTGTGTCAAGGCTGATCAGGGGCGGACTGGCCATTGGGAATACCAGAAGTTATCTCGGTGGGCCGGTACCGAAGTGGGCCGGTCGGACAATTCACTCCGTTGACAAATGACTAGCGGTACCGAGTTGGGCCGGTCGTCCAGTCGAGTTTCCCGGGCTGTTTTTTTGTCCCAGTCCGCCCCTGGGTGTGTTGAAAGAAGCGAGCTAATCTGACATCTGTAGCAAGCTCCTAGTAGCAGCTAAAGCTAACATTAGCGCTACTAGAATAACACGACTAAATCTCTAACCAAAGTTTTAGCGATTGAGTTGCAATGGAGGTTATCTAGGTGTCAAGTTATCACAAGAAAGAAGAATTTGTGAAATAAAAAAGATATCTCTGGTTCAGCAGATCAGATATTCATGCTTTTGTCAACCTTTCATTGCTAAATTGGTGGGATACAAAGATAATGTCTTTATGCACACATATTATTTAGGTTTTGGATTCAAAATGATTTTCTTTACGAGGTTTCCTGCCATCCCAAAGTAATGGAGGTTAATGGAATTTAATATGTGCTGCTCAAAGACTTATTTGTAGAGTTATTGCACTCATTGACTGGGCTACATGAGTATCACAAAACGCTCTGCATTGGCCAATAATGTGCATTGGCCATAGAATGTAACACACCATTTAAATTAATTGCAAGGAATTCCAAAGAGACAGTGTTGGACTAAGAGTCTCTTCATTACACATATGATGCATTGCACATATATGATATGATAGAGCAGGTTTCATACAACAGTGCAACATACACTGTACATGAAGACTGACTGAGACATTTTACACATACACATACATCCACATGCTTTTTTTTCATTGAAATACAATATCCAGGTGATGCATTGCAGTCATTATTTTGTCTATGCAGAGCGCAGCGAATATTAAGATAAATGGAGTGTTTGTCACGGTCCCCCAGACACTCATTAACTCCACTTTATACATATCTGAGGAAAACCACACATTCTCATATCAAGTTCTTCAGAATGGTGCTTCCTGTTTTCTGTGTTATTGCATTTTAACATAAAAGTTATAGATTTTCTACCTCATATTATTGTGCTCTATTTACATTCGAATTTGAAGTTCAACACTTTCTGGGATCAAAGGCTTTGTTATTTACTGATTGGAACTGATTGAATTTTAATATACAGAAATTAACCTAATTACTATTCACAGCAATTCACTGAACTTATCTAAACTGGAAGAAATTGGGTTAATTGAACATATTTATGGAGATTTCAAGCTCCCAAAAAGAAAAAAAGAGATTTTCAGCTTCACAAACCAAAAATGTTGTGACATGTTCAAACTGAGAAACATCTGGCAGTACTCTCTCTCGGGGTGCTTACACAGAGGGTTGCTGCTGCTTTGCATTACTGCATGCGACGTGCTAAACCCAGCCAGAATAATGAGTAGGTGCACTGTGCAAGCATCACTGTGAGGGATAACAAATGTTTGGTAAACAAAGTTCTGGGGCTTTGCATGTGGAAAGTAGCAGTTAATTTGGATGAGAGCAAGAAGATGCTTAAAAGGGGCCCTATTGTGCTAATTTTCAGTTTTTATAATTCTATTTTGTGCATCTACTGTCACATGTTTTCATGCTTTAATGCTTTATTTTTCTCACGCTGCATGAAGCACCTCTTTTCACCCTCTGTCTGAAACCAGAGCCCAGTCTGCTCTGATTGGTTAGCTGGCCGGCTCGGTTGTGATTGGTTGACCGCTTAGTAATGTCCCGCCCACTAGCCTATAACGCACAATATGTTGGAGCGCTTGCCAATAGAAGCATGAATGTTACATATGATGTCAGTATGTTATGGAAGTAAACAAAGGAGTCAAATTGAGGCGATTCAGGCAGGGGGGTGGGGGGCGGTGCGGGAGAGAAACTCCCTCTGGGGTGAACTTTTGGATTTTAGCCTTAGCAGACCATTTAAATGCTCACAAATATATACAACACACTGCAGGAAAGGGAAAACCCCCAAAAGCATAAAAGGGCCTCTTTGAAAAACCCTCCAGAGTGTTGAGTTTCACAATTTAAAAAGTAACTGCTATGATTTATTTCAACAAAAAGTAAAGTGATTGTCGTCCATTTGTAACATGCTATTCCCAACACTGCTCCACATGCACACACACTATGTACTCGTGCACAAATGAACCCATGCATAGCGAGGCTGATTATGTGGAATGTACTGTATGGCAGGCAGACACTGCTGAGGATAATTCCCTTCCAGCTCTCAGTGGGTAATGTCAAAATAATTATCAGACGAGACAGCCCAGTGGGCAAGCAGCACCTCTTCATTATGGAGCAAGGTTGAGGGGGCTAACAACCTCCAAATGTGGCACATCATGCATGCAGGGTTTGACAGGGAATTCTTCAAGTGCTTTCCACCTTTATTCTCAGTTTTTGCTGATTTTTTGGTTCTTTTGCATTTTTCTTGATCATAAAATAGAAAAATATGATCTCACCATAACATGACCAACGTTTTTTATTTACAGATCTGACATGTTAGCCATGATTTTGACATATTCTTCTATGCATTAACTCACATGCATTTTAATTAAGTCATTGCACATTATTTCATCACTGGAAATGGGTTTGTGAGCATTCAAGATGCTTGATTTCATGAAGGAAATAGCAACAGAGAGTGTGTGCCCGCCCAAGTCACTTAAAACGTGTGTGTATGTGTGTGTGTTTCGGAGTGACAGACCTCATTAAGCCGGAGAAATAGCAACTGTATGAGTGTGTACGCTGTATTGTCGTTGTTATAAATATATTACCCCCCTGTGTCTCAGGTCAAATGCACTTTCATCTCACCTTGACGGACCTTCCACACACGTGCATGGGTGCACACACACAAACTTTAACACACCCACACGGCCATTGCACCACAGGGACTTCACGTTAGGGGCATTTCTGCTCATATGATTGACTGCTTTGAATAAAGGACCTTGGAAAAACATCTGGGCAAGTGACAAATATGTCCCTGTGGCTGCCGTCGTATGAAGGAGAAAGATACTGTGTGTGCGAGACAGTGAGAGCAAGCGCCAATGTGTGTGTTGAGTTATCTCCAGCGCTACACAAAGACCTGCCAGACTGCTAGTGTGTGTCTGTGTGTATATGTGTGTAAACGTGTGTCCTTGCCAGCCACTTGACATCACACGGCCCTCTCATGGCAGCCTTCTTGGATCAGTAGCAGAATGGATAAGGCTATTTACCAGCAGCTTATTTGGTCTGGGTCATACCCCCTGTTACAGTTTAATGGGTGTAGAGGGTGGCTGCTACGCGGAGGAAAAAGAAAGCGAGTAGTTTTATCTGGCCATATGCACCTTGAGCTCACAAAGGTGATTTAAAACATTACGATTTGACAGCCAGGAGGCCAGGACCTGGACATAAGGAGAATATAAAGACAATCTATATTTGCTATTAAAGTGGAAAAGGATCATTTCTATCAATAACAATATCAACTTTGATAGCAACTATCAAACGGAAAGTGGACTTTTACACTCCTAAAATCCATTTATAAGATGATTAGAAAGAAAAATAACAACAACAAAAACATTGCAATTTCAAAAATATGTATTGTACCGGTAATTGAGATTGTAATTAAAGGGAATTGCTCTTAAGGGTATTTTTGCAGTAGGAAAGCAAAGAGAAGCAGTTAATATTTCAACTCAGAGATGATTCCTTCTTGGAAAAAACACCAAAACAATATAAAGGTGAAGCCTGCTTTAAAACAGCACTTCCATTTTAAACAAGCAGCCCACTAAATACTGCATCAGCACCATCTTTTGACTGCAAAGTACTTCCTGCACCCCCTTTCCTGCACAACTCCTACAATAACCTGCATCTTAAGAAATGAAAATAGCATAAATGTCATAATCAGCCCACATATAACAAACAAGCAAAGCAGACAGGTGTAGATGTGCATAACTACAAATGCATACAGATAGAGAAAAGCACACCCACACTGACTGACACATTCTGACATACTTACACAAAGACCCATAGATTCACAGACACCCACACTATCACGCCTAAACTGACAGCTAAGGTTCTGCTGAAGGTCACTTATAATGATTAAAGAGACACCACTGCAATGAATTTTCAAATGACCCTGGGGACGCGTGGACCACTGACACCTCTTCAATAGAAAATTACTTTATCACGCCCTGGGATACCTGACTTTAGACTGACACAGTGACGGTGGCGTAGACGACGAGACCGTAAAGAGCAGCAGACTTCGACAGAGCACAAAGCCAGACAGGGAGATCTAATAGAGTCACAAAAAGAATGTCATGCAGATATGAAGATTTACAGGCGTGTAGCAGGCGGAGACAGTCAAAACACAGAGAGGCAAACAAGGAGGCATGTATGGAAACACACGCCTGTCCATCTATCCAAGAACTATCCCAGTCAGCACCAGTGGGAATATATGGCCCCAGTGCAATCCCTATCCCGATCCCGATCCCAATACACACACACACACACACACACACACACACACACACACACACACACACACACACACACACACACACACACACACACACACACACACACACACACACACACACACACACACACACACACACACACACACACACACACACACACACACACACACACACACACACACACACACACACACACACACACACACACACACACCCACACACACACACACACACACACACACACACACACACACACACACACACACACACACACACACACACACACACACACACACACACACACACACACACACACACACACACACACACACACACACACTAGCTCTTTTCCTCATGTCGCTGATACAGAGGTTTTGGTAAGCCATACTGATGGTGCAATGGCTAATTTCACCTTCAGACATGTATGTGTGTGTGAGTGCAATAATCACCTGGAGCCATGCAGGCAGCGGATTCCCCCAGAGATCAGCCAGGCTTGATTTGACATCATAAAAACACACGCACACACACTTGGTGCTGATATTTACATATAAACTACTGTAGCACTGTAAGAACCTTCACAAATGATTCAAGGTTAACGCTCAAATCATGAAACGTGTGATTTTGAGATTTTCTTTCTCGCAAAGGCCATTAAGCGGTTATTTTCTATTGTAAAACCTGCCAAAAGAAATCGTACATAGTGGCAATAAACCACACGATATGAATTTGTATGCAAAATCAGATATACCAGTGTTGTATAGTATGCTAATTGTTAGCAAGGCGTTCACCCTTGAGCGAGCACACAACCCGAGTTGCTGACATCAGCAGCTAATGCATCTGACAGACACATCATTGCCGGGTCTTGCATCATCAGGTTTAAAACATCATGCATTTTACAATACTTCACTGCTTATAATCACTGTAACCCCACCATGAACTGTATTCTACTCCATTGTGTTGTCAGCTATGAAGCACCGTCGACAATACATTTCACCAAATAGCTCAGCACATACAGTAGATGGGGACGATGTTATTGAGGCTAGCCTTCTTTACTTTACCAGGGCAGTATTGGATTTGCTTGGTGGATCAACAACTGCCTCTGGGTTTTATTCTCCATTTGTCTCCCTCTATCCCGCCCTCCTCTTTTAGTCTCAATGTAGACAAAGAAAAAGAGTGCTACTAGTTCCCTTGTTACCCTGACAATTTGGTATTTCGATCAATACACCATGCCTAATTGCATTGCCGGGAAACGTTTTTCTGGAATTATGTTGCTTAGCTGAATAGCTCATTACATAGTAACAAACAAGGGATATAAACACAGACGAAACACAAATCACAACAAAGTATGTTAGGCTTCAAAACAGTTCACATTATGTAGTTTGGTCTATTAACTGGTTAAAATGAACAGTCGGAACAGTAACAGGGATACGATTTGCACTCAGCTGCATCCACATATATACCATTACATGGAAAAAACATTACCTTACTATCACCTCACCATTTACTAATTAGCACCAAATAAATAACTATGATATTGAAGAAAATGCTCTAAAAATATTTGGTCATAAAACAAAGTATTGGAAATATTTGTTTGTTTGTTTGTAGCCTTTATTTAACAAGGTGAAAGCCCCTTGAGATTCAAAAGATCTCTTTTTCAAGGGTGACCTGCAGGACATTAGTTACACATCATAACACATGTAACATAAATGTGGACCTGATGTTGGCACTACATTGGAAGTGAAGGGATCACCAAAGTTATCACATTTAATGATACAATTATATAAATGATATGAATGTCTGAACAAAATTCTAGGGGGATCCATCCAATTGTTCCAAGAAGATATTTTACTGGATAGGTACACAAATTGAACTTCTGGTGGCACTAGATGAAAAGTCAATGGGCCACCAAAGTCAGTTGGATTCAGCCAATGGAGACCACGAATGACTGTACCCAATTTGAGCAAAAGCTATCCATCAGATGTTAAAATATTTCAGTCTGCTCCAAAGTTAAGTGACCAACTCATTGTCAGACATAGAGCCAAGCTGCTAGAATGACTTGTTGTCAAGTGGCATATCTGTGTGTTTAATAGATAGTAGTACAACTTCAGAGCACACGTTTCTTTATGTTAGGTCATTAGCCCTAGTTAGGATGGTTCCATATGCATAGATTAAAACAATATCTAATGAAACCCCTGTTGTGTATATCATGCAGGGCCCTAACTGTCAGGTTATAAGACAATAACAGCTACCTCAACAGTTGATGTTTTAAAAGTTTTATTGCAAAAATATAGAATTTTATAACACACTACAAAAACATCAACACAAACATAATACATGACAGTCTCAAAGACAAACCAATAGCACACCAATATTATCTTTACTGTGCTTTCAAAGAATCACAAAACAGTTATTCATAAAACCTTATGAGTGAATTACTGATAAATTGATTGTTGTCTTTGACCTGGGGAAAACCTAATAACTGCAAACCTGCTTTAGCATGTTGATATTTTGAGTGAAAGCTGCACATGTTCCACTTTGACCACATTTCCATGAGCCAATAAATGTACCCATTTTTAAAGTTTTTTAAAGATACCAACACTATTATTTTAAAATCCAGTCAGATGTCAGTGCAACCTTTTATGGTTGTTAAATTGACATGCACTTGTGTGTGCATATGTTTTTTGAAAGACAATAAATTAAGTATTGCTTTTGTACATTTGCTAGAATCCAGTCAAACCTCCTATTCGACGGTTTATGCGGTGCTTTCAATCAAAAATGTCAATAAGTACACCTGCAAGTACTTGTTCTGGAAATGTCTGTTTATATTGGTGTGAATAAATTAGATTACCCTCTTCTGAAAGTCATATTCAAACTACAAAGTTGTTGAATCAGATGTAACATTAAATGTTGGTAATGTCATTTGACACTAAAAAGTGGCTCCTGCATAACACCTTACTGCATGTTTGATGAGAGATACAGCTGGAAGTCATTGTAGAGAAACAACACACCAACAATCTTTACAAGTCTCTGCTGGTTGGCTGTGCTTTGTTTCTTCCAGTTGTTTAACAAAGAGACGACCAGAATAAAATCACGTCGTCGCAAAAGTGCTGACAGTAAATCACTTGAATGAATGAAGATGTCTCACGCAGCAACAACTATCAACTAAGCTGAATTGTTTCCAGTGACACATCAACACCTGCTTTTTACAAGTGGTAATGCAAAAAATGCCACAGTTTGTTGACATCGAGGGCTAGTGCTATTGACGCGTGTACAAAGTCATATCGTTGGTTCACCGTCCTTTAAGATTCCTATCCGACCCTGTGCTTACGTTCTGAAGCTGTATCGTTGTGCCGTACACAAGAAAATGGTGCTCTACATCAATAACGCTTTTCCATATATATATAGCTCTGATTTGTCTTTAAAAAATATCACCAATGCTTTGTGGTTAACTGTCAAATTTAAAACTATGGGAAGCATTGAGAATATGAAGTGAGAATACTGTAATTATATATTAAATCATTAAGAAAAACTTTGACACTGAAAATTCAGTCACCTATAGACATTTTTAGTCAAACAAAAAGGGCACAATATTTCTAATAAAGTGCAAATTAAATTAGTTCCAACATACACATTGTCTGACATTCTTCTTATTGCCTATAGATATTGTTGGCAAAAAGCAAATTACATAGAAAGTTGGGGCACAATTGGGGCATAGCATTTTGGCAGGGGAGGAAAATAAATGGTGCTCGTAAGATGAGAGGCACTTATAAGTGTGTACTATTCACCAATTGTTCATAACCCAGGTGTGGGCTTTAAGTTGAAAATTAAGTTTGTTGAAAAAAAAGCCAATAACATGACATTTGGGAGGGATCAGAACACTGTGAAAACGTCATCTAACGCCTGCGGTATTGATCAGCCAGCACAATTACTTTCTCTGTACATGCCTATTACTGTCTATAAAAGATTCACCATATTGTTGATGCTTTCCCCGCTCAATTAAAGATCTGCATAACCATGATACATGTTTGAATGCCAAAAGTAGGACTCACTTTCGAGTCTTAGAAGGAAACTTGGTTGAATACAAATATACAATTTGGCTTAATAGAGGGACATTTTTCCCAGGATCTAGTACAATCCCACACACATTGGCGCCAAACCTCCAAAGTGATACTTCTAGACTAAAATGACTATGCAGATGTGTATCTTTCAAGCAAACTTTCACTTTGGTAGAACATTTTGACTTTTAAAAACAGATGCCCATAAAGAATACGAATTGTGACCATTCCTCACTGACAATCTGTTATAAAACCAGTCAAGAAACATGATCATGATCAGGTGGCAAGTAAGGTGGCTTTTTTCCACCAATGAGGCCCTCTATTTAACTCCTCGAGGGACATTTCCTCCAAAAAAAGTGAAATACCCCCTTTAAAACCATACAATCTTCTTCTGTGCTTTTCTATACTCTTCAAACAGTCAGGAGAAACCACTTCTTAAAAAACTAACTTTACAATCTCATTTCGTTTCCACTCTTAAGCCACAGCACTAGCAGTACACTGCGTATTACCAAGAAAAATATTAGTATGTCATCTGCAAAGAAGATAAATATACCGTCAGAACTAATTTGCCGCTCAGGTGAACAAAAGGGGGAAGGGTTACATTTTATCAATAAAGCACCGAGTAGCAATGTTTGACATACCAAAGAGAAGTAAAGCAAGGGATTGGTCATTGACATCATTGTATACATTTAAACCATACCAGAAGTACATATATCCATCCCTGTGCCCACACCTGCAAGTATGTCTCATTGAGGGCCTCTGGATATATTTCTAAGTCTTTCACCAAAACTTGAAATGAAACACAATTACCATCAACAAAACATGAATATTTGATAATTCTGCTACCCTTTTGGGCACCCATATATGAAGACAGATGTGCTGGTTGCCCCCACCTCAGAGTGCCAGAGTAGCAGGAATGCTGATTCAGAATAATTGTCACTATTTACTAATGAGATGCTTGATCAATACCAACTTGTCCACAGGATGGTAGACAGAAGAACAATGCTCCCTGCTTTAAATATATAATACATTATATACATGAAAGACATGTAGGCAGAGCTGCTCAGTAGTCCAAGAGAGAGTATAACGATGAAACAAACACCATTTTACACATTTTTTTTAAACAATTATAAATAAATGATTATCAATATTGCCTCCTTTTTCTTCAGCAGTTCCATAAGAATGAGGTGTATTGTGATGTGTCAGACAGGTAGTGGAGAGAGACTACGGCTTGGTGAACTGAACAGATTGCTGAGGGTTTCCTGCGGTACCTGAAGGTTGTCGGTTGTAAGTGAAGGCTCCATAAAATCTGAGTGCACTCTTGAGTGAAGGCTGCATTGGAATCCTAGTAGAGATATCATTAAAATCTGAGCGAAGGGTTCCATAAAAATGACAGTAAACAGTACCACCAGAATCGGGGCGATCCTTTCCATGAGAATCTGAATGGAAGTTCCTTAATCAATCACTAGAGCAATCGTCCATCCGGATTGGTCAAACAGTACTTGAATTTCCATATGAATCTCCCAGCTGAATCCTCCTTGAAGTTCCTTGAAACATGACGTGATATTTCCATTAGAACATGGCATTTTCAATGTCCATTGTAGAACGTGTATGAAGGTCTATCAGAATCTAGGAGAAGGATCTATCAGTATCAGAGAATTGGTTCCAGTAGATCTCAGTTCTTTCTATACCTCGAGGTGAAGCTGACTGATTTTGATGATGTTGCTAGAACGAAGGGTTGACCGGCATCCGAGTGAAATTCCCAATAAAACATGCGTAAAGTATACAGTTAGATGAAGCCATTTTAAATCAGAATCTGTGTGGTTTAGGACTTGATAACTTAATGAGTTTTTCAAAAACCCATCAAGGTCTTTTTGGGAATTTCTACACAGTTTCAGAGCAAAGATGACAGGATGCCAGCCCAATGTCTTCTACAATCATCAGATTCATTCAGAAGCTAGATTTAGGACCAGAATGGTTCTATCCTCACATTCTAGCCCTATTCGATAGCATTTGAATACCAAGTTGATGCTGCAACCAAGCGTAATGTGTTGTGTAGTGCTATACATTCAGCCAGAGGAGTCATTATTCGTAAAGACCTGGATTTTCTCATGGTTTTTCTAACTTTGTTTCGATAAAACCGAAACTTTTCTGGACAAAGCTAGACCAAGACGGGTCACTTGTCAAAGACTGTTCTATTATATATTCAGTCTCTTTCAACAACGAAGTTGTTCATTTTGTAATCTTGTCTTGCTTTAGCAGATAATAGCGTATATGATGCTAAATATGAGTCTGGTCCTTGAATAAGTGGTACAGCTGTGTTAAAAATGAAGTCCTGTCACATGAAGACCTGCCTGAGTCAGGAAAACAAAATCCAAAGGACATCAGCATGGCAAAGCAAAGACTGAAGCTAGTGATCACGTTGCTCTTGATGCATTATTACATTTTCCCCACCTGAGAATGGCGATCAGCTCAATGACTCGTGATGGTACTCCATTTCCAGAGAGAATTGTCAGACAAAATGTTCAGATCTACTGGGTTCAAATCACCTGAAACAGGCTGAGAAAGTTCAGTTTGAGTCTGCTGCGTGAAACTCCCATATTTGTTATAGAGCCAAAAAGTGCTGGTTGCTCTCAGAGCCAGATCTGCAGGCTATGATTCATGTTTGATCTGAGAGAATCCAAAAAGAGACTTCACAATGCTCAAGAGTCACAGAAACTGAATATTTAAAATGAAAAATGTTGCCCCACGCTCTCTTTCCTCGGTGAAGCACCACTCAGTTCAGTTCAGTTTGGTTTAACTGCTGCAATGTCAAATCCCCCCGATGACACCACAAGCAAACTCCACACACAGGAAACCACAAATGTGTGGATTCTCCAGTTTAGATCCATAAACATCGGGTGCCTTTGTCCGTAGAAAGTGCTAAGCTGCTTTAGGTCCAACAGCAAATCTCAGTCTTTTTCGTCACATACTAGGTCCATATACTGTGTGTATTTGTGTGTGTGCGCATGCCTGTACATATGCATCAGATGTTTACAGTAGAGTTGGTGCTGTTCATATGGACTCTCATCTCTTGAATGCTAGTGATGATTTTTTTTTGATGACCGGCAAGGCTCACTCCTACTCTTCGAAGATCCCTGAAAAACAGCACAGAAAAAACAAGGCCCTTATTTATCAAGCAGTCTGCTAACAAATACAAAACAACAGAATGCAAGTGATAAGAAAATCCCTTTACTTACAAAAAAAGTGATGTTAAGGTTTTATACAATCAGTATTTTGATACTATTTGTTTTGATGTTGTAGCACAGTGTTTTTAAAAGCAAGAGAATAAATGTGTTATTTACTCACAAGGCAAGCTCTCAGATATCGGGATAATAGCAATATAAAATAATGACATTATTTATAAGTCATACTGAGACTTAGTTATCATAGTTATCAAGTTATTGATAAGTCATTCTGAGTAACTGTAGCTATCCGTACATTGTGCATATTGTTCCGACCTTCAGAAACCTTTTTTTGACAATGTTTATTGCTCCTCTACATAAAAAAGGCAGCAATGATAAATTACTTCAGTTTTTCGAAGTGCTGCATTTTAGTCTGTATCATGCTAATTGACTAAAATCAACTTCCTACCACAAATAAATAGTCCCGGTAAAAGATTATGACAAAGAGGTGTATTATTATTTAAAAATACATACTAGTGCTTCTTCATGCTTGTATTTGTATAAGTGGCCTTACTCTGAAGTCATCTGAGCCACTGTCTCCAGTGAAGAGTAACCTCCTTCCATGAAGAGCTCAGTGTAGCGCCCCATCTTGATGGAGTCGAGCCACTCGCCCACCGTCTGACTCCGAGCGCTACAGCTCCCCTCCACACTGGCATGCTCCACTAACAGGTTGGAAACCCTGAGAAGATGAAGAGCAGAAAAAGAAAGCGTAAGACAGTAATCAAATGTAAGCATGCATTTTTTCAGGGAGTATTCATTGGCACAATTTAAAGACTTCTTTTGCACCAGCCCTGTTTAACATCATTACATTACATTACATTGCATTTAGCTGACGCTTTTATCCAAAGCGACTTACAATAAGTGCGTTCGACCAACAAAATACAAACTTGAAGAAAACAGAATCATATAAGTACATCAGGATTCATAGAGCAAAAACATTTCAAGTGCTACTCAACTGGCTTTAGATAAGCCAGTCCTTTATTAGTATATAAGTGCTTTGTTAATAGTTCTATCGCTCGAAGTGGAGTCGAAAGAGATGAGTTTTCAGTCTGTGCTGGAAGGTGTGTAAGCTATCTGCTGTCCTGATGTCAATGGGGAGCTCATTCCACCATTTTGGAGCCAGGATAGCAAACCCACGTGTTTTTGCTGATGGGAACTTGGGTCCCTCTCGCAGTGAGGGTGCAGCGAGCCGTTTGGCTGATGCAGAGCGGAGTGCACGTGCTGGGGTGTACGGTTTAACCATGTCCTGGATGTAGGAAGGGCCAGATCCATTCGCAGCATGGTACGCAAGTACCAGTGTCTTGAAGTGGATTCTAGCAGTTACCGGAAGCTAGTGAAGGGAGCGGAGGAGCGGCGTGGTGTGGGAGAATTTAGGAAGGTTGAAGACCAGACGAGCCGCTGCATTCTGGATGAGCTGCAGAGGTCGGATGGCACATGCGGGTAGACCAGCCAGGAGGGAGTTGCAGTAGTCTAGGCGTGAGATGACGAGAGCCTGGACCAGAACCTGCGTCGCTTTCTAGGTCAGCTGGAGACGTATCTTCCTGATGTTGTAAAGCGTGTATCTGCAGCAGCGGGTTGTAGCAGCTATGTTTGCAGTGAAGGACAGGTTGTTATCTAGGGTCACACCCAGATTCCTTGCAGTCTGAGTCGGGGAAACAATAGAGGTGCCGATGTTGATTGTCAGGTCAAGAGTGGGACATACTTTTCCCGGAAGGAAAAGCAGTTCAGTCTTGTCAAGGTTGAGCTTGAGGTGGTGAGCAGACATCCACTGAGAGATGTCAGCTAGACAAGCAGAGATGCGTGCGGCGACCTGGGTCTCTGAGTGGGGAAAGGACAGGATTAATTGGGTGTCGTCAGCGTAGCAGTGGTATGAAAAACCATGCGGGCTAATGACTGATCCGAGCGAGTTTGTGTACAAGGAGAAGAGGAAGGGACCAAGAACAGAGCCCTGAGGGACCCCTGTAGTTAATTGACAAGGGTCGGACTCCGACCCTCTCCAAGTTACCCTGTAGGTACGGTCTTTGAGGTATGAGGTGATGACGGAAAGTGCAGAGCCTGAAACTCCAAGTTCTTGGAGAGTGCGAAGGAGGATCTGATGATTCACCGTGTCGAATGCAGCAGACAGGTCCAAAAGGATGATGACAGAGGAGAGGGAGGCTGCTTTAGCCGTGTGCAGTTCCTCATATAAATATTAAGGAACGGTGCAATCAAATACATTTTGAGGCCCAGGGCTGAGCTCCGAAGTCCTGACATTGATGCTTCATTATGCTAGTTATGCACCATCACGCAAAGCTGAAAACGCTGTCCACTCAAAAGTCTTTGTGGTTCCGCTCACTCTCCACGCTATCAAAGAGACAGGAGAGAAGTGTGGAACAAGGACAGGCATCTCTTTAATCTGGCTAACTGTCACATGTTATTGCATGGGCTGTTAGATATGGCATTACATTATTAACCCTGTTCCTGTGTCTGTTTGTGTGTGTAAGTGGGAAAGAGAAACATTTCACATCACTTCATTATCTGTACAAAGGAAATATAGTAATGAGGCTGTCTGGCTAAATGTCTGCTGCCTAGCGTTTATAGCCGTTTCATGCCATTATACACTAATGTAATGCATGTACATAGTGGGGAAATACTAATTGAATATTCCACTGTTACAATTATCAGAAGATACCCCACTGAATACAACACACATCCAATTCACACTAATGTGGAGTTGCTGAGAAATTGAGCAATTTTCATTTATTTCTCTCCTCTTCTTTGCCGGCATGCCACCGTTAGAGACTATGTCCATCCGATTTTATTATACAGCCACACAAGTCTTCAATGGAAACAAATTTTACATTTTATTTGAATTGTTATGAGCTTGCAGACCTGGGTTTAAGAATGAAAAGTTCAATTCAAACAATGCATTTTCTAAGATAAAAAAGCCTGTGAAAAAACAAAAATTCATATTATCTTGAAAGGTTTTTTACTAGAAGTGCGAGTGATAAATAAGTCCTGAAATATTAAAAAATATTCACAAAAAGGTTAACATTTATAAGACATTTGGTTAAGACATTTATATGTTATTCAAATATCATATTATATTTGTATATATTGTGCAGGGAAACCTTACCTGTGTGAGGAGTTGACCAGTTTTTTTAATGAGCTGGGATTGCGTATGAGTTTGTCTAGTAGACAGACGATTTCATCAAACTTGGGCCGGTTGCTGCGCTCTCGCTGCCAGCAGTCCATCATTAGATGGTACAGAGCCTCGGGGCAGTCCATAGGACCCGGCAACCTATAGCTCTCCTCCACTGCCTTTATTACCTGCGAGAGAAAAATGGGATGGAGAAACACAAATAGGGGTTAGGATTTAAAAAGAAAAGTGGTACAATAAATCAGGAAAGAAGTACTAACAAATGAGTCGTCATTCAAGCTAATAAGGATAAAGAGTAACACACTTGGATATCCGTGAAACCTCAATTGTCATGTCTCAACGCTCTCCTCCAAACATATTATGTATTTACAAAAAACAATTATACTTCGGATTCCCATTATTTATTACCACATTAACATATATGCTTCCTCGGGTCTACATTAAAAACAACACTTACACACAATATCAACGAACCCAAATGAAATAAAAACAATAGCATTTCTCTTGCGTCAATAGTTCATAAATAAATCTGGTAAAATCTATAATGTAAAAAGGTATTTAATAGTATCTGTAACTGCAACATACTAATTGTTCACTGTTCAACTTAAACCAAACAGTGTGTTATCATCATAGAGCAATATTTAGCCATGCAGCTATTACATCTTTCAAATCTGACAAAAGGATTTTAAAGCGTGTTTAAAACTTGGGATTTAAGAGAAGAAGTGTCCCCTATTTGAGTCTGCATTGTGTGTTTTTGAGGGCATACGATGATGCAACATGCACCAGAGAGACCTCCATTATTACCTTTGAAAAGATGAAAGAAAAAGAGTTTGAGAAATCTACTGCATGGAGAGGACCGATCTTGTTTGACGCACAACCATGTAATAACTTTTTCCCAGCAGGACCACAACAAACTAGTAAAGTAAAGTTACTTCCAAATCTCCTATGAATCCGGGTATTGTGCTTCAGGGATGCTGCTGCCTTCTATCTGACCCTATGCTGAAACCTCCGTGAAGTTAAAACCAACTCCCCTGCGAGATTCAACAAAGCATCATTCGTATTTGATCCGCTGCATGGCCCAGTTAATCATTTCCGCAAGATGCAGCACTGAATCACAGAAATATTATTTTTTTTGGAGGGGGTCTAAAATTGAGTTTCGATGAATAATAAATAAACCGCGGCTCTCTCTGTTAGACCCCGCATTGGATAGCACGGCTGGAGTTATTTCAGCCTAGTTCTGCCAGAGCAAGACACTGCAGGGAATTGATTTGTCGAGTTCATGACAGCCTTAGCTTGAGTCAAATTCTCACAAAAGACAGACGTGATAGGGACACAAAATGAAAGGGAACGTAAGCTTGAAGGAAGGCGCACACGAGAGAGAAGCATCACATCGTGCTGAGAGAGGAGAAGAACTACACATGCTGACTGGCAGGGAGGAAAGATCAGAGGAGGTAAAGAAAAGACAGAGTGGGCGAGAAGGAAGGAAAAGAAAACAGACAGAGATTGCACATTTTAGGAGACAAAAGAGAGGGCGAAGGAGAGGAGGAAAAAGGGATAGAAATGGGAAACAGAAGGAGAGAGCTTAGGGAAAGAGAGTGTGAGAGCCAGAGACTTTCTGCCGCAGATCAGAGAAAATCCAGCATAACGCTTTCAATTAAACATCAAACGCCTTCTCCTCTGCTCTCCTCTCATCTTCAGCTCCTCTCCTTCCTCCTCTCCAGACTTCTCTCAGACAGACGGCCTAATAACCAGAAGGAGGAGGGAGGGGCCTGAAGGAGGGGATGAGGAGGTCACCGGAGGGGTATGCGTACAGAAGAGTGTGTGAGGCTGGGTGGGTGGAAAATGCTACATTCTCACTCATCGGTTAGTGACAGGATGGCAGTTTTCCTCATTAAAATAACCTCAGGGCTGCAAATTGAAGTAGGTGCTACCTGCCACCCCCATTTGTCTTCATCACCTTCTCTTCTTCATCTTGCTGAGTAACTAACTGCCAGCAGTAACCACACATTTACATTTTGCCAAATATTTCTTAAATTGCTGCTTCTTGAAACCTTAGGCTCTAATGTGTTATATAAACCTATTATTTATATATATTTTTTTATATTTAACCCACATAAACGAACATACACACCTTTAGAGAATGCACAAATGTTGTATAACATAATATGAAAATTACAAAATATTAATATGGTAAAGAATGTATATTTTTAAAAATAAAATGTGGGGGATTTTCTGAAAAAATATGAAGTTGTGAGAAAACCTTTTTTTTAAGACTTTGCATGAATAAAAATCAAGGTAAAAAAACATAACATTCTAAAAGATGTGAGGCTTATCACAACATGATAAAAAAAAGAGATGTATCCGATACAAGTTATTAACGATGAATGCCATTTCCAAAAATACCAATAAAATCAAAACATAATCAAATGTATGCCTGGGTGTAAACAGCATTCATGTGTGTCTGCTATGCTATAAACAACACAAATACCCACTGTGGCTATATACACCCTGGGATGAAAGAAAGGCCTCCTGTTCCATTTTACCTACAGTTTTGCCCATAAGGATAATGGGTATATATATATATATATATATATATCTCATATATATAGAAAGCCTGTTATTTCCCCTGCTCATGGTTTTCTGCTTAGCTCAGCACCTCCATGTGTTTTCACCTGTCTCCCTCCTTTTGCTAACGCACACCTTTCCCTACACCCTGCTATGTCTCGCTGTTTGTTTCCATTAAGGTTGTTCCTCCTCATTGTCCACACTTTGCAGTAATATATTTATAATAACAGCTTCCCGCATAGCCCTCCCTATTTCAACCTCCATTTCTGACAGGAAACACGTTATATTTCACCTTACAGGTATTTTTCTTCCTATGTCTCCGTCGGCAATTCAGAAGTTCCCAATAAAACATTGCATGGAGTTTTACGTATTTTTTTTTTTACTTTTATAGAAATAAATCATTTGATGTTGTCAACTTATAAACTGATTTAGTTTTGAATAAGTGATTTATCATTGCATCGCAGATCAAAAAAGACTTAACACAATAACTTGATAATTGTTTGTTGAATAAATATATGTATTTTCCACTATATATCGTTTTTTAAAGTATATCTGGATGTTTTTTGGGATAATATATTAAATTGCATTAAGACATTTTCAAATGGTCCCATGCATCATTATAATATAACAAACTAATTTAACTATAACAGTAGCTTAAACATATATTTTATTTAATGATAACTATATAACAAATACCAATATACCTGTAATCATGAAAAACAAAGACTTAATTTTCCTCGTCTTTGTCTTTGATTGATTGATGGATTTTTCTTTTTTTCTTTGTAAGTATTGCTTATGTTTGTTGTAAATACTTTTTGTTTTCTAGATACTTTTGGTACCCACTGTGAAAATCTTTATAATAATAAAAAAAACAATAATGACTCTTGTCTCAACCCCAAGGCTAAAAAGACTGTCCTTGTTGAGGATCAAACTTAATTCGCTGAAAACAGCAGGTTTTTTTCCTCAATGTCTTTTGAAAGAGACTTCAGGAAAAAGTTTTACATTTCAGGAAATATACTCTGCCCCTGGAGATCAGACAGGCCTCCACACTGCCTGTTTTTAAATCGCTTCTTAAAACCCACCTCTTCTCCTTAGCGTTTTAACATTTGGCGTTTTAACATCTTTCAGTGTTGCTTTTTTGCTTTTAAATTGTTTTTTGTTTTTACTTGTACTTGTTTTATGGTGTGTGAGCTGAGCTGTGTTACTTCTTTGTATGCTTTGTTTTATCTATTTGCCTGTACAGCACTTTGGTCTGGAGGTTTAAAGTGCTTTATAAATAAAGTTGTATTGTATTGTATTGTATACTCGTTTGTTTACTGGCGGAGAATTAGATGAGACGATCAATAGCCACAGCCGGGAGACCGAGTGAAATTGGCTCTGTCAAATGGTAACAAGTGTCTACCAGCACCTCTGAAAGTGACTAATGAGATATACCATATATTTCATTTGCTAATTGCCAGACCATGTCTTCTTGGCTCTTGAAAGGTTGCCAGGCAACTCCAGGAAGTTATATAATATAGTCCGGTACATAATCCACATGTAAAACGTGAAATTGACAATGAATTTCTATGGATTAAACTAACAAAATATTGTGTTAATTAGAGGAAAGACAATGCCACTGAAGATCTGGTTGGATTGAAAAGCAGCAAAACAGTTTCTAAAATGTTTCATGGCTATTGTATAATCCTGCTTTTTGGCATGCACCCCTGGTTGAACACTTGCTTTCAATTTTTAATTAGGGGTGAATAGTTCGAACTGAAGAATCATACAGCGAAATCAAATCAAACTTACATCTTGATTGGACATCTCCCAGTATGGCCTCTCTCCATATGACATCACTTCCCACATGACGATCCCGTAACTCCAAACGTCGCTGGCCGAGGTGAACTTCCTGTAAGCGATCGCCTCGGGAGCCGTCCAGCGAATAGGAATCTTCCCACCCTTTGAAAAAATGTAACGAGATGACTTTAAAATAAATAAATACTGAAACTGGGTTTAGAAAATGTAACTCTTACGTGTTTTGGTGCTTGAAATGAATAGCTCTGATAAGTTTACATCGACATCAACTCAGTGCGATACAAGAAAAAAGGTTTGTTGGTAAAGACATACAGCTGCAGGCATTGAACATTTTCACATTTTGTTGCACAAAGAACAGACCTTAATTGAGACACTTCTGCTGCATGTGGTCCAATCGACGATTACACTAATGAATACCAATTAAGGAACACATTCATGAAGCAGAGATTCACTTTCAAATTCCCAACTGTTGGGGGGGGGGGGGGTGTGACATTCCTCTGCTTCATTATCGCTCTTTCATTGGAAAGATAGAAAAGTTCACAGGATGACTGCTGAGTTTCCAGAAGAAAATGTGTGTTCGGCTGATGAGTGGTGAAATTAGCTTGATGCAGTATTGATGAACTAAGCAGCGGGATATCTCAGGGTCTGACTATTTGAAGGGTGTGAATTACATTATTCGCACTGCTCTGTCAGAGAGTGGGAGAGGAGAAGAAGAGATGTAGCCCGCCACAGTGAGAGGTGAATGACAGGATATTTGGCGGTAAGGCAGCACGACTCGGTGCTAATTGAGTGTTGCAGAGACCGAGCGAGCACTAATTGGCCCGCCTCCTGCAGGAAGCAGCCGGTCTCTGGCTGACAGGACGCCACTAGGCCTGGGACACACAGCTTCATTTAAAACCCGCTGCTGCCGCCTTTGAGTGTGTATGTGTGAATGCAAATATATGTGTGTGTTGGTTGTAGTTTTCAAAGTTTGTTATATCGCAATTCACTGTACACATACATAGATACACACCAGATTGAATATAAAATGACCTCGAAGACACAACATGGGGTCGTGTAGTGTACTTAGACTTGTTCTCTCTGTAACACTACTGCTCAAAAATGATTGATGTGCAGATCTATACATTAGTCTCAAAAAACCATTTGCATGCCAATCAAATTCTTCAAATTAGTGTAAAGTGCGAGTAAAGAAAACAGAACTGCTGTAATTATCACTTACAACGGTTTGGCTTTAGTGGAGTTAATGCGGCAGTAATTAATCTGGTTGGGTTTATAGATAGGAAATGTACCTGCTGGACTCTTGCTTTGAGTTTGAGTCGCTTTGGATAAAAGCTAAAGAATGAAGTCCACAGTTTAAAACACCTGCAAGTTTAAAAAAAGCTGTCCTTACTCACAGAAACGTTTTAAAAATGTTTGTCTATAACAAATATAGCTCTTGGAAATAATCTGTATCTGCAGGTAGGACTTAAAATCTCAAGAAGATTGCAATTGATGCATCTCTACAATGAACTTCAGAACTTTGAGATTTATAGGCTGGATTACCTGAAAAATCATGTATGGATAAATTGACAATGAAAATAACAAGTAGTTGCAGCCCTATTATACATACACCAACATGCTCAGTCTTACCCGTGTGGTGTACGTAGCCTCTGCGTCATCTTCCAGGACTCGGGACAGGCCGAAATCTGACACTTTAGACACCAGGTTACTGTTGACCAGGATGTTACGGGCCGCGAGATCACGGTGAACGTAGCCCATGTCGGAGAGGTATCTGCATGTATACAGACAAAGGAGAGGTTTAAATCCAAGCACTGTGACCTAAGGATGCATTCAGTAATACATTGTGTGTTTGCGTACCTCATGCCAGAGGCAATTCCCCGCTGCATCCCAACCAGCTGGATTACAGTAAACTGGCCATCGTTTTTCTGAAGGTAAGAACAGAAAGAAAACTGTTTCTTTAGATAAACAACTTCATACAGTCTATGAAAACAGTTCAAAGTAATGGCCACGTCATGATAATGAGTTCAAAAGTGGTTTGACATCAGAATTGTTTGGAAAACTGCTGGGTAACAATGTGGATCAATGCAGGTTATTTTCTATAATGTTTCCCATGTTTAGCCTGCAAAGCTCAACTTGCAATATAAAAAGAAAAAAGATAGAGATCATGTATGACCTCTGGAGAAATGATGGCCAAGCATTCCATTATCGACGTTTAAAAAGTGCCTTCAAGCTATAAAGCCACACAGCCACAAAGCCAATTACTGTAAGTAATAGTATCGCAACACAGACCTCTGCAAAAACATCCGACTTCAACTCACAGCTTTATGGGAGTGAAAGATTGTATAGGGGGAACACATTATTGCATCTTACTCTCCTTGCCTCTCATTCCCAAAAATTACAAATAATCAAATAATTACAAATACAGACAAAGGTCGTTGCTGCTCTGCTGTCCAGAGTCACACCATGTTTTATTAAATCGCCCTGCCCTCGAGCAAGTCGCGGCCACTTTCTCATTCCTTCTTTCCCTCTAGTGGGACCTTCAAATCTCCATACCCCAAGTTAGTAATTAGGGCTTTTTAATAACTAAGCAAAAAATGATTATGGGGCAAAGAACCTTTTGCCAAGGACAGAATGTTCTTTCTCTCTGCCACTGTATGCTTGTCAGGAGGTATTTCCTTGAAGGGATGTAAACGAGTTCTCCACTCATGATTTAGCATTGCACTCTTATAACACTGTTACTCTTTTAAAGAAATTGATGCAGCAGAACGTAAGATTTCTTAAGGCGAGACACCCCAGGTGAATAGGGTAATTTTTTTAACTTAAAGGTATCAGCTAGAAATTTCTCCAGTTAATGTCTTACAATAAGGCAATTGTCTTTTGTATTACAAGTTTTCTGAAATAGCATGTTTAAATATGCAAATTAGCCATTATCTCATTAAATATGCACATATTTTAACACATTTCAGGAATCGAAATCTGAACTTTGGATAAAGCCAGGTTCCAAATTCTTGTTTCATTTTGTAGTCATATTAGTATCTAAGGCTTTTACAGAAGGGATATTGGATATCTCTTTTTATCACTCAATAAATCAGAAAATACTGTCAACAGCCCTAAAATATCCATTTTCGCCATGTTTTTAGGTATACAATGTTGTATAATTCAGGCTATGAATTATATATGAACAAACCCTTCTGTAAAAGCCTTCATAATATTGATAGGAATATAACTGGAAGGTTTGGTGTCTCTACGTGCTTCTGAAGTTGAAATTTCGAACTCAGAGTAGGAGAAAAAACTCATTTTGAGAAAAGGACCTTTAAAGATTGCAGTGAGGCGCTAGCTAAACCCTCCTGTTCTCTGGATGACAGCTCGCGCATCGACGCACTCCGTGAAGGTGTTTCATGTTCGGGGTCATTTGTTTTTTGTATAACCTTGCTTCGTGCAAGAGACAATTGTTGTCGTCTTCTCTGTGAACGTTTTTTTCGCCGTTCTTTTGCGATTTTGCGATTTCAATTTCTAGCGGAAAGCTAAACAGGAAGTGTTTTAGCACACCACGTGACGCATCTGAACGAATCACGTTGTCAGAAATTGACCCCAGCCAATGAGATTTCGTTTCTTGGTTTAAGACCCCTTTGTGCTTTCACGATTGGTTGCTGATACAAAGGAAATGACCATATTTGGATCCGATGAGATTGTGCAGGAGAGACGGAGCTTTCCAACGATATCTCTGTTGACATGGTGCACACAGCGGTCGCGGTACTTTATGTTACGTTAGAAAGCTAACTTTTGGTGAATTTAGGAGAAATCTACAGACGCAAATAGACAAACTATAGTAAAATAAACACTTAAATGTGTATTTTGTACGTTTTCCTTCCAAAAGCCTGAAAGAAAACATGTTATGGAATCAAAATAGCACAAAATCTCAAAATTGACCAGTACTTGAAAAACGATGTTTTTGCCTGCCGTGTCTCGCCTTAAGTCTTTTTTATCCCAGACATTCTTCTTTATTGTCAATACCAACACCCACAATGCAACTGAATGCAACCCGTTTTAGGGTGTTATGCTAGTTACAGCTAATGTAGCTTTGAACTATTAACCTCAAACAGGAAGCCAGGGTAAGCCAACCAGAGGCCAAATAGATCAGGTTATGCCTTCACCATAGCCAGAAAAACGTATTGACGATTATAATATAGCCATTTGTTCACTGCAGGTAGAGTGTGAAATTGCGTAACAATGGCCACCTGTTTTCTGGATTACCGGCTGATAAGAAAATGCGCTTTCCTTAAATTGAGACATTTCTTCGACTATTGGGGTTTTGGAATAGCTGGCGGAACCCACTGCCTCAAATTAAATGAGGTTTTACTGCCCAATAAACAGCTAATAAGAAGGTGTTAGCCTTACAAAAAAACATTGATGAAATCACATTTAAATAATGGCAAACACTTGTTCCTCTCCCATGGAAAACCTTTCCAGCAGGCTGACTCCAATCAGAGTTTTCTCTCAATGACAGCTCTCTGACTTTTCAAAGCCCAAGCTTCGGCCAATCCAAATGTCAACGATCCAACCTTCCACTCATCCTTTTCCCACATGTCCACAGTAGAAATGCAGCTCTCTTCCCTTCTCATGTTTTCTCTCACTAATGCGACTACTTCTTTCCCCATTCATCCCCAGCAGCAGAGCGTCCCACTAACATGGGAAATGAGATGTTAAGCCAAAGTTGTGAGTTATGAGCCTCATACTTCATTGTCCATAGCTGTGACCCTTAATCCGGGAGCCAGTCCAACCACTGGTTCTCTCACGGCTGTGTCATTTGCACCGGCCTCAATATACCAGCCATCCATGTAATTACTTCACAGGGTTGTCCATGCTGCTCCGCCTGCTGGTCTCCAACTCTTCTGCCTCACTTTGCCATCCCTGATTACTCCCCATGGCACACAGTGCAGTTACGTCAGCAGTTTTCCAAGTGACCACAGAACATCCTTCCTCTTTTGTCTCGCAGCTTCCTCCCATCGCAGAACATCTTGTTCAGGCAAAGTACTTTCCTCGTTCCAGTCTGCATTCTCTTACAAGCACACCCCCCTATTATTCTCACCTTTCCTAAGTTTCCATGCTCTGAAATATGCCCTTACCTTCATGCAATCGTACGACCATATTTCTATCATCTCTCCATTAGCCATCTGCTGCCGGAGGTTGACTCTTTTTCATGCAGGATGTAGCCTTGTCTGCCAACTGAGCATCTTGCAATTGCAACCAGTGAATGGACTTAAGTGCTCTGGAGAGGGATCACTCCATTCAGGTGGATTGCCAGCCTTCATTACCTTCTCCCTCTCAGCGAAGTCCAAATTGTCTAGACAGTGAGGACGTGATTCCAGACCCCGAGTGCTCAGATGTCTTTCATATTTTCTGGCAAAGTGATCCGTCTTGTCGATGGAGTTAATACACATTTCAAAAAGTGTTTCAAAGTCTGAAGCATGTAGACGCAGTGTCTGGGCTCCTCGGATTGTTCAGTAAGATGTAATTCTGTCTTAAATGCTTAAGAGAAAGAGGAATCGTGCCAACTTGAATGCAACATGTAACATTGCTTTCCCCTTGAAAGACGTCAACGCAGCACCTACCAACTTCAGTCCATCTGTGTTGTTTACACCCAAAAATGTGTCTATCCATAACATATTCTTTCCCCGCATATTTCTGCTTGGATGTGTAGAATGATGAGGTATTGAATTGGACTAATGATAGCTTTGGTGGACATATTCTCCCTCCGTCAACTCTACAAACAGCTCTTATAAATATGTTTCCTTTCCAGAGGATTAAACATCTCTTTCACCCCTGTGATTGTTGTCCTTCTAATTTGGCATTGGTGACTCTCCTCCCTGTGCCACTTACTTCAGTACAGACCACTACTTATTTATGTCGGAGAGCCCACTCCACTTCATTTTCATGTACCACAAATATGCTGCGTAACAATTATTTTTGTATTGATTTTTGAGAATCAATTGTGTCTGTTAACTTTCCTCCTCTGCTTCCCCTTCTGTTTCCATTTTCTCCCTCTCATCCTTCTCTTTATCAACTGTCTCCTTCATATAATTATTATCTGACTTTTCCTCATAATCCCCGCCACCTTTCATCCTATTTCACTCATAACATCCTTCTCCCTAGATTCCCCACAATCATCCTTGTTCCTACCTTGAGAAAAGTGTCCAGTGATCCGTTCTCCATGTATTCAGTGATGATCATCACTGGCTTGCCTAAGAAGACAAATATTCTGAATTAATTTAATCACAAAAACAATAATACATTAAATAAAATCATTTGTAATTGTATTATTTTCTCACTTAGGTATCAGCTATTTATATTATATTGTTTTACATATGCAATTACATGTGGTACAGTACCACTTGAACACATATGGTATGTACAAGTCAGTAAGAGTTCATTTCAGAAGTACAACTGAGCTTGATAAAGCACAGTCGAAGCTGTCAGAGAAACATGTGAGCCTGACTGATGAAGAGCAGCTGAGTCTGATGGATGTTGAACAACCGTGACAAAGACCAGCTTAAAGACTGAAGTAGAGTTTCAGATTCTTCTACATCTACACAGTCCAACTGCCACATGAGAAGGCCCAGTAATCTGCAGTGACATGTGTTATAAATCTCACAAGGTGAACATTGGGCTCCAAACGAGAAACAGACATGCTGATGACTCACTCTTGGTGACCACGCCCTCCAGACGGATGATGTTCGGATGGTTGAACTGGCCCATGATGGACGCTTCCCACAGGAAGTCACGCCTCTGCTGTTCCGTGTAGCCTACTTTCAAGGTCTTGATGGCAACCTGGATCTCTCTTTTCCCGGGAAGCCTCAGTGGTCCGCTGCACACCTCACCAAACTCCCCTGAGGCAAAGAGATGGAGCGTGACTTTGGTCTCACACGTCGCAGAAGTGCAGTCCTTCAGTTAAAACCAAAGCTTTCATAGTAACCTAAAACTAATAAATTGAATTTTAAGGCTGCAAACCTAATCTTGAATTTGAGTTGCTACTGCTGATCAGTTCTCTATAGAATCTCAGAAGAACAAAAACAAAATACATAAACAAAAATGTGTAGGTTTCAAAATAATGAACAATGCAAATGTTCTTATGAGGGCATCTTCAGTTATTTCTAAGCTAATATATACTTAATTTAACATCTCCATCTATGGCTGTCCATTGTTTATAATGGTTGCTGACAGAGGTTAACGTGCTACCACAGCCCAAAACATTTCCATTAGGAGAAAGGTGAATTTAACTTCAGAATCAATTCAAATATAATCACAAACGTCAACTAGCTTTCCGGTCCCAGCTGTGTGCATCACTTTTAAGTGTCCCCTGATTTCCGTTGTGTTTTGAGCTTCAGGCAGGAAATGTTTTTCCTGACCTGTCGGCCACCGTAGTTTATGTTGTTTGGCATCAGAATCGCAAAACAACCAAATGTTTGACTTCTGTATAAATACTACAAGCACCACTGAACAAAAATGTCATTATCACTACGGATAGGAGCCTGGAAAGCAAATTAAATGTTTTACTAAGTGGATCTATTTCACTGCTGCTCAGCAAGAAAGCTTAAAGATGTTGCAAATGAAAACCTTTTTCAACAGAGCACAAACACCATTTATAGCCTTACGAGATGTCACTTTCTTACAGTGCTTAGCTTAATTGAGTGTGTACAAGCCTGCTTCTATATAATGACGCCCAATTATAAATGTGACAGGTTGAAGAATACAGTTGCAAGAAAAGTATGTGAACCCTTTGGATTCTCCACACATAGCGTTGTGTGTTCCTTCCAAACAACTCAACTTTGGTTTCATCTGTCCACAGAATATTTTGCCAGTAGTGCTGTGGAACATCCAGGTGCTCTTTTGCAAACTTCAAACGTGCAGCAATGTTTTTTCTGGACAGCAGTGGCTTCCTCCGTGGTGTCCTCCCATGAACTCCATTCTTGTTCAGTGTTTTACGTATCGTAGATTCGTCAACAGAGATGTTAGCATGTGCCAGAGATTTATTTAAGTCTCTAGCTGACACTCTAGGATTCTTCTTCACCTCATTGAGCATTCTGCGCTGTGCTCTTGCAGTCATCTTTACAGGACGGCCACTCCTAGGGAGAGTAGCAACAGTGCTGAACTTTCTCCATGTATAGACAATTTGTCTTACCGTGGACTGATGAACATCAAGGCTTTTAGAGATGCTTTTGTAACCCTTTCCAGCTTTATGCAAGTCAACAAATCTTAATCGTAGGTCCTCTGAGAGCTCTTTTGTGCGAGGCATGGTTCACATCTGGCAATGCTTCTTAAGAATAGCAAATTCAAAACTGGTGTGTATTTTTTATAGGGCAGGGCAGCTTTAACCAACACCTCCAATCTCGTCTCATTGATTGGACTCCAGGTTGGCTGACTCCTGACTCCAATTAGCTCTTGAAGAAGTCTTTAGCCTAGGGGTTCACATACTTTGTCCACCCTGCACTGTGAATGTTTACATGGTGTGTTCAATAAAAACATAAAAACATATAATTGTTTGTGTGGTATTAGTTTAAGCAGACTGTGTTTGTCTATTGTTGTGACTTAGATGAAGATCAGAACACATTTTATGAGCAACTTATGCAGAAATCCAGGTCATTCCAAAGGGTTCACATACTTTTTCTTGCAACTGTATATGATGCCTTTTTATTCAGTATAGGTAATGAGAAAATGGCTGAATTTTGACATGACACAATGAGGCTTAATGAATTACAGTTACAACTGTACATTGAGTGTGTGTAAATATAGCATTGTTTAAAATAAAGATTATAATGTATTTTTTACCTGCTTGACTACACAGATTCAGTTTAAAATGATCAATAATATATTTTGTGATACATTATTCTGGCCAAATCAGCGCAGGCACTCACCAGCTCCGATGATCCTCTCTATGGAGATGAACGAGACATCGATCTCCTGAGCAAATTCATGCACCGCCTGGTTGGGATCTTCATAGGTGAGCGGGTCAATGTAGGTGCGCACGCCAGGGAACTTTACTGTGAACACACAGGCATTGCTTCATTACCATTTAGATGTGATTTACCATCATTAACATTTATGCAGGCTTGTATTCACATCAGAATACGTCCCTATTGAATTCAAGAGTAGCTTGATTTGTTTATTTTTCAAATACATTTCTACTTAATGTTCTATATTATGATATTAATACATTAAATAATCAAATCTGTGATAAAAGATGTCATTCTAATTTTATCAACATCATTTCTAGCTTCTTATATTGTAATTGCAATATAAGGACCTAACTCAAAAAGTCCTTATAAATCTTAAAACTGATTTTACAGGAAATATCAAAGAAAAGGATCAATTGACTGCTTCTCAACAACCATGGTCTCCTATTGGCTGCAGCAAAACAGGACAAATTCCACCTAGAAATAATTATCTTTCACGATAAACTGAAGCATTTCAAAATATATAAAGTAAAAATAACACACTTATTATAGACAATCTCAAAAATGACAAACATTGCTGGGTGGGCAGGTGAATGTATTTTGCTAAAAAAATATTTCCACTTTCCCGTATTTGCCCTTTCTCTCTCTCTTTTATTAAACATCTTTTATGAGAAATTATGTAAGAATTGGTGCCTATTCTATATACATGTAAACATTTTGACAATGATTCATACCTTTTAATCATCGCAACGCTAAACACTATTTCAGTCACTTTTTGTGGCCATGATAAGTAAATAACATTTATTTTCTTTCATGACATGAATCAATATGACAGTGTACCACACATCCTGGCACTGCTATACACTGATGTACCCGTCACGGTGGCTTCTGATGCCAGCAGATGGATGGCATGCTGCATCGGCCAAAATTCAGCCAAATATATTAGGCTGTCACCCCTTATAAATCATCATAGCTTTTGTGTTTCCTCTGCCAACATGGCTGCCATTGGTCTGACCTGTAGCCGTGTCATTTAAAGAATAGCTCTGAGTGCAAAACACTATCAACTGAACACAAACACGTGTGTCGGCCGACAGGGATGAAACAAAGTAATACAGACATGACCGCTGTCTGAACCCTCTACTGTACATGACCTGTTGTGGAAACTCAGGATGAACTTGCCCACCCGCCAACAAGCCACACACACACACACACACACACACACACACACACACACACACACACACACACACACACACACACACACACACACACACACACACACACACACACACACACACACACACACACACACCACACACACACACACACACACACACACACACACACACACACACACACACACACACACACACACACACACACACACACACACACACACACACACACACACACACACACACACACACACCACACACACACACACACACACACACACACACACACACACACACACACACACACACCACACACACACACACACACACACACACACACACACACACACACACACACACACACACACACACACACACACACACACACACACACACACACACACACACACACACACACACACACACACACACACACACACACTTACTGTGACCATTATGGAAGTGCATTTTCTCCTCTTCGGGATCCTGCTTTGCTTTGCTGTAGCCACACCGCCTGAGAGGCAGAACACACAAGTACATCAATCAATGTCAAAAATATTTGAATGTCAACATTACAGATTATTCTGTCGCCCTTAGTTACAACTCCTTGACTGACACTAGCGTAATGTGTAGGGTTCCTCAAGGCTCTATGCTGGGACGTGTGAGGTTTAGTCTTTATATGCTGCCACTGGGAAATATCAAGGGCAAACACAGTAACATGTTACTAGCTATGACTATGATACACAACTTTACCTCTCCTCATCACCCAATCCTATTAGCCCTAATGCTAAACTAGTTCAATGCATATCAACATGTGGGTGTTACATAATCTCTTAATTGATTGCCTGCCAATTTGAGAATAGATTTTACGATCCTTTCACGGATTACAAGCTCTAAATGTATGCTAACCCCAGATCACTCAGGTCCTCTAACAACACATTTTGTATTATTCCAAGGGCGAGGACAAAGACATATAGGAAGGTAGTGTTGGAATAGCCTGCCAAAAGGAGCAAATGGCGTAACATTTTTTATTAATCATCTGACACATTATAATCTGTATCTACCCTCTCTAACTACGCTATAATCATCATATTGTTGTATAGTAGTTTTGTTAAAGCACGTTGTTAATCAAGTTTGAACAAAAGGTGTTATATGAATTAATATAGGTAATTTTACGGCACTTTAGTGTTTTGTCTTTGCAGAGGATCCTACAATTACGTTTGTTTGAATTGCAAATCACCAACAACAAACTAGAACACTTCATTACATTGACCTGCTGTTGAAAGCCAGAGATGTAATTTTTCTCACTCAAATTACCACATGTATAGTATAAAAAACACAAAATATTGCCTTACATTCTAGGGAGCATATAGTTACATTTTCTACATGAAACATCAACAGGCAGAGATCCCAGTAAAGGTACCACAAAATGACCCAGACAATAACAAGCTAAACCTAGCAAGCACATGGCAAAATCATATTTGGATCCAAGTGCAAACTAAGCATTTTATTTCCTCGTAGGTTGCTGAAAATACTGAAAACCACCAGCCTTTTAGATATTAGCAAAGGAGTGCAGTTTATAAAAAAGCATTTTCTAACAAAAGCCTTGTCAACAGATCAACCCTGACCACTTTGCAGAGGAGGAAGCACCAAAGGAAAGAGCAACATTAAGAGAAATTAAATAAACGTTGTCTGCATCCATGTTATCATTCTCTCTGATGCCCATGTCTTTATAGAGTGGCGAAGTCACGTCCATCTACTTCCGCCCCATGGGACCTTATTTCGGAAAAATGATGTATTGAAGTCAATGGGGAGAGAAAGATTATCTTTCGATCCCGTTTGAATTGTGCCATGAATTACACATATGATGTTTGTCAATCTTAAAGAATCATTTCCATGTCAAAAAAGTCACAGTTTGTCATAAAACTGTTGAAATATAAGACTATGAACAATACGCAACTAGAAAGACTACAAATCCCATAATCCCGGTCCCAACTAACTCCCCTTGTGTGTATGTACAGTTCTCAACATGCCCAGACTTGGAGTGATTTTTCACGTCTTTAATACTTTGTCGCCTCTTCTGAAAGGAAGAAGGGAAATGTGTTAAGGTGACGGCCGTCTTGGTGTTGGTGCGAGACGGGAGATGTAGTTCATTGAGCGTTTCATACAAAATGTGTGACTTGCATAGTTTTTACGGCACATTTTTATATTTTTGACTTGCAAAATAATCTTTTTAAATTGACAAACATCATGTGTATTCGTGGCACAATGCAACGGATCGAAAGATAATCTTTCCTCTCTCCATTTGACAACACACAACACACACACAACACACACACACACACACCAAACACACACACACCCACACACACACACAACACACACCACACACACACAACACACACACACACAACCACACACACACACAACACACACACACACACACCACACACACACACACACACACACACACACACACACACCACACACACACACACACACACACACACACACACACACACACAAACACACACACACCACACACACACACCCACACACACACACACACACACCACACACCACACACACACACACACACACAACACACACACACACACACACACACACACACACACACACAACACACACACACACACACACACACACACACAACACCACACACACACACACACACACACGTCCAAGTCTTGCCATCCAGGCTCTCTGTAGGATAGCCCAGCTTGGCTAGAGGGGTTTGGTGTGGGCAGCTATATAGTCTGGGGGAGGGGAGTCTGTATGTGTGTATGCCTGGGGGGGGGGGGGGGGGTTAGTTTGCTGGATCTGTTGAGTCAAGGGGTTTGATAACACTCATGCCCAGCCAGACCCCTCCTACTTCCTATGTGTTTGCGTGAACCCATGCGTACGATGCATCTGCGCGTATGTGTGTGACCACACATGTGTGCTGGATGTCTATGCATGCGGGTGGAGTCTGGAGGGTCGGGCAGGGGGGGATGCAGTGGTTGGAGGGGGGTTGTGGTGCTTGTGTTCCAAATCAATGGACAATTTGGCATTCCTCCATGTCTCCTCCCCCACACGAAAACTAGAGCGATCCTCATCCCCTGTTTCGGCTAAACCAAAACCACTACTGGGTATTTCCGATTTCCTTTTTAATCCTCACCAGATCCTCCACTGTCCATCCATCTGATCATTCTGTCAAATATATTCACCAGCGTATGAATAAATCATCGAATACAGTATGAAATAAATTACTAAAATTATGACCTAAGAGTTAAAGGGGAAGAGTTCAAATTGAAGTGTAAGCATGGGTGAACAAAGTGAATGATCAGCCCCATGTATAGATGGGTTGAGGATCAATATTACAAATTAACGAATGGGGAGACGGCAGGATGTTCACCAATCACCCTGAGTTTTTTAAAAGTGCCTTTAGCTTTGTTAGTTATGGTTCACTAAAGGCATTCAGGCATATATCTGGTAATTAACTTACATATCACAGATAATGCTGTTAAGCAGAATATTCAGGCTAAAAAGTTAAATAGTACAATGAATTTAGGGACTTTATTTAGAGACAAAGGATTTCATCTGACGAAAATAGTTTGACTGTCTTCTCAAAACTACAGAGTGATTGCGTTTCTTTGCATGTGGTCTTTTTCACAATATACAGGACTGTCTCAGAAAATTAGAATATTGTGATAAAGTTCTTTATTTTCTGTAATGCAATTAAAAAAACAAAAATGTCATACATTCTGGATTCATTACAAATCAACTGAAATATTGCAAGCCTTTTATTATTTTAATATTGCTGATTATGGCATACAGCTTAAGAAAACTCAAAAATCCTATTTCAAAAAATTAGAATAGTTCCTCAGACCAAGTAAAAAAAAAGATTTATAACAGCAAAACACAATCAAACATTTGAAAATGTCCATTAATGCACTCAGTACTTGGTTGGGAATCCTTTTGCACGGATTACTGCATCAATGCGGCGTGGCATGGAGGCAATCAGCCTGTGGCATTGCTGAGGTGTTATGGATGCCCAGGATGCTTCAATAGCGGCCTTTAGCTCATTAGCATTGTTGGGTCTGGTGTCTTTCAGCTTCTTCTTCACAATACCCCACATATTCTCTATGGGGTTCAGGTCAGGGGAATTTGCAGGCCAATCGAGGACAGTAATGCCATGGTCAGTACACCAGTTACTGGTGGTTTTGGCACTGTGGGCAGGTGCCAGATCATGCTGGAAAATGAATTCCTCATCTCCATAGAGCTTTTCAGCAGACGGAAGCATGTAGTGCTCTAAAATCTCTTGGTACACAGCTGCATTTACTCTGGGCTTGATGAAACACAGTGGACCAACACCAGCAGCTGACATGGCTCCCCAAACCATCGCTGACTGTGGGAACTTCACACTGGATTTCAAGCAACTTGGATTTTGCTCCTCTCCAGCCTTTCTCCAGACTCTGGCGCCTTGACTTCCAAATGAAATACAAAACTTGCTTTCGTCTGAAAAGAGGACTTTGGACCACTGTGCAACTGTCCAGTGCTTCTTTTCCTTAGCCCAAGTCAGACGCCTCTTCCGTTGTCTTGAGTTCAGAAGTGGCTTGACCATGGGAATACGGCTATTGTAGCCCATTTCCCGGATACGTCTGTGAACAGTGACTTTTGATACCTGGACTCCAGCTTCAGTCCACTGTCTTTGAAGCTCCCCCAAATTCTGGAAGCGACTCTTCTTCACAATGCTGTTAAGGCTGCGGTCATCTCTCTTGGTTGTGCAGCGTTTCCTGCCACATTTCCCCCTTCCAACAGACTTTTTGTGGATGTGCTTTGAAACTGCACTCTGTGAACAGCTTGCTCTTTGAGAAATGTCTTTTTGTGTCTTACCCTCCTGATGGAGGGTGTCAATGACGGTCCTCTGGACAGCAGTCAGATCAGCAGTCTTCCCCATACTTGTGATTTAGTTTACTGAACCAAGCTGAGTGTTTTTCAAGGCTCAGGAAACCCTTGCAGGTGTTTCGAGTTAATTAGACGATTCAAGTGATTCGTTGAACACCCTACTAGTATACTTTTTCATGATATTCTAATATTTAGAGATAGGATATTTGAGTTTTCTTAAGCTGTATGCCATAATCAGCAATATTAAAATAATAAAAGGCTTGCAATATTTCAGTTGATTTGTAATGAATCCAGAATGTATGACATTTTTGTTTTTTTAATTGCATTACAGAAAATAAAGAACTTTATCACAATATTCTAATTTTCTGAGACAGTCCTGTACATCTTTTGCATTCCTACGGTGGCCGACAGGTGAAAACACTTTCATTAGGAGAAATGTGCTGCAGTTTCAAAAATTACAACAAATGTGCCAAAACACATGAGAATTAAGAATTATCAACACATAAATACAAAATAAATAAAACGTTGCCAATAAAAAAAAATGCTGCAAGAAACTCAAAACACATCCGAAACATTGTAAAGTTGGCCAACTGTAAATGTTGGCAGAGTTGGTTTGTTTAATTAAGTGTTTTGGCAGTAGATTTGAAATAAGTAGATTAGCTGAGTTAGATCCGGAAGGAAGGAATCTTGCGATTGCACCTGACGGCCACCGTGCATTTCTGTATACTGTCTGTTGATGTTTGGAAATCATATTAAAATATGCTTGGAACAATTACAAGACGAGGTTAATTGAATGTTGTATTAGTCTGGAGGCATGCAAATACAACATGAACGCAGAGTGTAATGTATGGAGCAATTTGAAAGCTACACTTATTTGCGTGAATCTGGCACCTCTTGCAATTAGAAGGTGTTAGCGTTGTAAAATGGTAAAATGAGTATAGCGTAATTAGGTAAATTAGTCAAAGAGCTTGTTGGACAGAAAGAAAGACAGAATATCCCACTGTTTTTTAGCAAGCCTGGGTATTTCCATTTCCCCCCGTTGTAGCAATCTACACACAGAAGTGAGACAGATGCAAACCTACTGATTTCACATGATTATTGTGAATGCTCTGATTAATAAACACATGCTTTTTGCTTGTTTGTGATGACAGTTATGTTAAGTTTCAACAGCCAGCACTAAGGCATTGTTAAATGTACTCAAGGCACTGTGGATTCATGCATTGTGTGCTTTGTTCCTCTGTGATTCAGGACCTCCTGATTCACAAATCAAGCATTAACCCTGAAGCCACAACCTAAAAAAGCTAACCTTAATCCTTACACACAGGCCTCAAACCAATGCGTTTAATCCCATAATGCTGCTTTTCAACACAGACATATCTGGGTCACAAAGGAGATTTGACATCTGCTCATTTTGTTAGTCATCAAGAGGTCAGATTAGGACAAAGGGATGGCCTCTGACGAAGGAAACATTACTATACACATACCACATGAGTCCTTTGCTGTGTGTCATGAAGAACAAAGAAATTAGGGTTTCACTATGTAAAGACCCCCTTATCTGCTCAAAGATTGTAGGTCTTTCAAGAAACTCTACGCATCACCCTACTATAATTATATATTATGTCAACATTTGAGGCTTGTACTAAAAACAAAGTATCTTCGATGGCAATTTCTCTCGGATTTCATGATAAAAACTCAAGAAAATGTCTCATCTAGGTAAAATGTTGTCTACACCTGCACAGAGATTGGATATCATGCTTCCCAGGTTGTGTCTATGTTCCTTCTGGTGTGTATTTATGTCCTACCGTCCACTTAGCAGGAATCCAGCGACCACCGCCAGCAGGACCAGAGCCAACGTGATGGCCACCGCTACGATCGAGGCTTGAGCACGCTCACTGGTTGCAGTTACTGCCAAAGAGAAGAGGTGGGATAAGACACAAATAGTACAAACACACAAAAGCACACCTGGGATCTGTTGTTGGTGCAGCCTCCAGAAAGTCTATGGGAGTCGTGGACAAGTGGAAATGAAACGCTCAGGCTCTCTCTCTGAGGTGTACTCACAGTAAGGGCTGGTCTGGAATTCAAAACGTCGGCTAAATGCGCCGTAGCCTGCCGAGGTCCTGGCTCTCACCTGTAATGCAACACATATAATCACACCATAGTTTCATATACTGTATATTCAAATGTTTTACCCACAGGGATGAACAAAGAACTACAATCTAATATAAAAGTAGAAATACCATGGTTTAAAAGAACTCTAAAATATTGAAGGTATAGAAATATGATGAGCAAAATATGCTTAAAGGGGCCATATTATGCAAATGTTCAGGTTAATATTTGCATTTTTTTCTTTTACTATGACATGTTTAAATGCTTTAATGTTTGAAAAGGTACCTTTGCCACGCAGAGAAACATATAAAATACACTAAAGGAAAGGGGAAATACTACATTATATGTTTCTGTTGTCTTGAATAGTGAATATAAGCAAGAGTATAAAGGAGCATAAAGTCAAACATGTAATTGTGCTTAAAAACAATACTTGGAAGTATGCTTATTTATATTCCACCACTGGTTATACATGACATTGATTTAAATATGTCTTTCTAATTGCTTATTCATATCTTCTCCTCTCAGACTAGACTAAACGGCTTTTGTTCTGCACACTGTTAACTATTAATCAATTCCTTTTAAAAAAACATTTTTTAACCCATGTTTGACCTGGAAGATGTAGGCTGAAGAGGGCTTCAGGCCTTCCACCACCATCTCAGTCTCCTTGGATTTTATAATAGTATAACTGGAGTCCTGCTCCTGTAGAAGAAAGGGGAGAAGTTATTATAATACATTCACTTTTGTAACATATTTGTATATTTTAGAACGTTTTTTTTGTTTCAGATTTTTCTTATGATGGGCACAAGTTCCCCTTTTTCTCCCACACACACTCCAACCTGTAGTATGTGAGTGTGTGTGTGTGTGTGTGTGTGTGTGTGTGTGTGGTTGCATGTGTGTAAGGATCAATTTCACGACTGTAACCACATCAGGTTTAAACAAAGCTAAATGCCCCTCCATTAGCCAGAAGCCATTAGCTAACCACTGACCACAAGCCCTGCTCTGCTCTGCTCCCCTGTATACATGTATTCTGACCTTCCCAGGAAAGAAGACATCGGAGGACTAAAGAGAGACAAGAGGAAGGGCACAGGAACAATGACCTGAATGGAAGCATCACATTGCCGTCTCTGCCTAAGTCTTAGTTTTAAAAAAGAGAGCTTAATCCGAGTGTTGCTTTTCTCTGCCACATGAAAGAGTCTGTATAAGGTCAAGGTAGGCGGAATGGTAAAATAAAAATGAATTCAATGTTTATTCAGATGTATCTCTGAGGGCCAATTTAATTCATCTTAATCAATACGTTTCTTGAATTGTGGAGCACGGGGGTGATAAAAGCATAAATCCATTCAACAGTGGAGACTTATAACCTTTATTTAACTAACTTGAAACCAGATATCTTCATACACAACTGAGTACACAGTTGGTGGTACTGCGCAGAAATGTGCATTCAGTCGAACATAGCATTGACCATAAACACCAAGTGAAAAAGTACTTTACATCTTAATCACATTTATATATTTATATGCAGCATTTATTGTATGGATTTATTTTACGTGGTAGTTAAAAGTTTCCCAAAAGGACAATTATAAAGCTGGATTGGCATATTTCCAGCTTGGCTTACTGTATATTAAATAAACTAAGCTTAAGAGTGCATACAAAACCTAGAGACTTGAGAATATGAGAACGTGAGCCTTAGACCAGAGCAACTTCTTATACGAACATTTCTTTCAAACTGTTGTTTACCTTTTCAAAATACTTGATCTCATACTCCAGGATGATGCCGTTGGGGCGGTCAGGCTCCGCCCAAGAAATGGCGATGCTGCTCTTCCCCGTCACACCTTTCCTCACCACGCTCACCGGGGACGGCGCTGCACACACACGAGACATAATACCACTTCAGGCACCAACATGTATTGGTAGTGCATTATTCTATTCCAATGTATGACATATCTAACATACAATTGCAATGAATAGCGATTAAAACAATAGAAATGCTTATGAAATATGTAGGGTACCATCAGCATCTAGAAGAACAACTTATTTTAGGGACTCGTCATGCTTTCATGTTTACAAGCGCAGAGCTAATTGTAACTCTTGTTGTGGTTGTTGTACATTATGAAATATTAAACTGATGATCAAAGAAGAAAATCGCAAAAAAAAGATGGAAAATGACTGTGGGGAAGAAGGGGGCTCACTATGTCACATGTGATGTACATGTGTCTTTTATGTTTCTGTCAAGGTGAAGAAAACAACATATTTCCCCCAGAGTTTCTTCTTTGGAATTCATGTTTGTTAGTTACCGAAGTTCCTCCGAGGTTATTTGGCGCAGTCCATTGAGCTGCGACTCAACAACTGAGATTATTTCTGGATCCAAAGCAGCTTCGCCTCCAAAGAAATGTCTGCAATCTGGCAACAAGGTGCACCTGTGCCTAATTAAACCATCCCTTTATATCAGGCTATTCAGTAGAGGCTGGCAGAGGAGCCCATGAAGTCAGCTACGACTCCACACATCTGCCACACGCCTTTTTACAGGACGAATATTGGCAGTATCCAGATTTTAAGACATGTTAAGAGTACTTGTTGTTCGCTTTTGGGTCTTTGCAAAGTTTCCATTTTCATTGTAAGATGTTATTACGAAAGGTCTGAAGTCAAGTGAGCGCTGTTGCTTGCATCAATCACAGAGCCATCTTTTTGTAACCTGAACTGAGGGCCAATCTCTCAGAGGGACAGTTGGAGAGTCTCTGACACATAAAGAGCTTTTCACTTGGTAAAACGCTCCCTCAGGCAATATCCTGATAGTGTGTGTGTGTGTGTGTGTGTGTGTGTGTGTGTGTGTGTGTGTGTGTGTGTGTGTGTGTGTGTGTGTGTCTGTGTATGCCTCTACTGCAAATGCAAAACAGCGTTTGGGTTTCAATAGCCTCAGCAGAACTCCACAGAGAATAAATCATTGCTACAAACAGAGTAACTGTATCCTGAGTGGATGGTCGCACAGAAGTGTTATCTGCAACATCTTAAAAGCCTGAAACCAGAGACCGAATCAAACACACACACAATGTTTAAATGGTATAAATGCTAGGGTGCGATGATGAAAGAGGGCTTCTTTTCCTTTCCCAGCAGCTTAACGGGTAACAATACACCAACATCTAAATTGAAATCTTCCAAAAATGGATGCAGTTCGCCATGCTATATTTAATCAAAGCCTTGAGGGTTCATAAGGAATTTGGTCTCTACACTTAGGATTTAGAGTCGTATAAATACACCTTATGTGCTATTGCACATCTAAAATGTCTTTATGTTTTAACAAGTCAAGCTGCAAGTAATATTTTGTTTTAGATAATGGATTTAACTGCAAGTAAATGTCAGAAAAGAATGAAAAATACAAACAATTTCCAAGAACCTGATTGAATGTCTTCAAAACCAAAAAGCGCACCTAACAGATATGTTCAAATCACAAATCCTGACATTTGAAAAGCTAAAAATGACTTGAATGATTAGTCTGTTTAATTTATTTTTTAGTATTTTTTTTATTCTAATTAAATTCCAGAAATCCATGCCTATTCCTTATTGTGAGAAAATCACAAGAATAGTCATTTTATTCATTTAAATGTATTTAAAGTGTATTAGTTTAATATTTGTTGGTTTTTAATTATTATCATATTTATATATTTCTTCAATTCATATTTAAAAAAAAGATTAGTGATTTAAGACATACCATAAAATAAGGCATATGTTTTTGTCTTGTATTCAAAAACATTATTTTCAAAAAGTTGAAGAAATAAAGTGTTTAGGTTGCATAAGGTGCAAGTTTGAAGCTACCATCATTTTTGATTAAATGCACTTTTACTGTGCTGTTTTCTGTGCATCAAAGACACTTGTACTAAAGTCTATATTTAAAGCACATTAACAAACAAAAGCAAGGGTCTTCAGATCATTTCTGCCTGTTTCTTCTCAGCTATGATCTTGCATTTACCGTACGACGTCCACAGATAACACCCAACGCAACGCTTTAGTCAACAGGAGCTTCACAATGTGATAACTTTTTACTGCCATTACTTGACGACTGAGACTAAACAAACAAGTGTTTTAAAACCTGACGAATCTGAGAAACGCAGCGGCAGCGAGAGAACAGGAGGCGATAGAGGAGACAGAGGAGACAGAAGGGTGCTAAAGGAGGGGGAGGACAATGGAAGACAAGCGAGAAGGTAGACAAAAAAGGAAAAAATGAGAGATGAGACAAAGAATGGAAGACATGACGAAAGTGTTTAGACAGCGCCCCAGCAACACTTTTATTTTAGCCTCAGGGAAGATAGTGGAATCACACTCACTGTTTTAAACACTTCCCGTGCGAGTTACATCTGCTAATGAGCACCCGCAGTACGGTAATACAGAACACACATTCACTCCTAATGCTTGTGGTGCCATTTTCTGTCTAAAAACTTCCATGCCATGCTGAGAGAGGTTAAAAATAAAAAGGGAGTGCAGCCCTGCAGTGTGACAACTCTGGCCTTAGATAAGAGCAACCGTTATCACCGTGCAGAACATAAGCCTCTCAGACCACAATCTGTCTGAAGCATCCCCAGAATCAATACAGACCTTCAGCTATCGGCTTTATTATCCTTTAACTACCCCCGGAGAATGACACAGAGAGACACAGCTACAGAATGGAAGAGAGATAGGAGACACAGGGATAGAAAGAGATAGCTTTATCAGGGTTGTAAAGTACTCTCATATTATTTTTTGTTATACTCACTACCTACCTGCTCACTTTATGGGACTTTCATTCATTGAAACTGTGATATGACATGTGAACATATTGCATTCTATCATTAGAAATGTTCACAATCAGGAATTCATAAGTTGTAACAGAAAGATAAAGGACATTGACACACTTTTTTGGCCTATGGGTCAGGGGCATGTCTGAAGGGAAATGTAAACTGCACCCGCCTCGAGCCCCCCCACCAACAATCGGCCAGCGTATCAGGGGTAGGGCTGCAAATCCGGATCATTTTCATTGATGATCTTCAGATCATTTCCGAGATTTATCATTTGGTCTATAAAATGTCGAATGTGATTTCTTTGAATGTGTTTTGTCAGTCCAAAATCTAAGTGTTTCAGAGTAATATGGTGTAAAACACACAAAAGCAGGGAATCTCCATACCTGAGATGCCAACAATGCAATTTTCTCCCTGCTAATTATAATTTATCAATCGAGTAATCAGTTAGTCATCTAATTAAACTGCAGACCTGTATGTATTTCTGATTTCCCATGATCCTCTTGGTCCCCCGTCCTGTAATCACCACTTGATAGCTGTTTAAGTGGTGGACCGTGAACTTTATTGGACGATCGCTCCTTATTTCTCCCGTCATCTCTTCACTGCCCTTATACTATTTAATTTTCAATAATGCATTTAAAAATCATACTGAAACTTAAGCAGGTGGATTTTTAACGGAAGAATATATCAGCAAGTGGAAAGTTATCAAAACACGAATGTTAAAAGTCAAATTGAAGAACACAACGACCATGTGGCCAAGAGTCAGCTTCTTTCCAAGACACAATCCTTTCACATATCTTCTCTGAGCTACAAAGTGTCTCATCTATCTTCTTTAACGTCTTCCTCTCAACCTGTTTGAGAGAAAACACATTTGAGCTGTCACACCCAAAGTAAAAAATGGCTGAACCACACTGACAATATGAAGAAATCAGACGCCCAAAACAAACTTACTAAAGTTTCTTGAGAAAGTATCAAACTTTAACTTCTTAAAAACAACAAATGACCTCAAAAAGGAGAATAGTAGACTCGAAAAAACACATGTCTCTAAAGATGATATATTTCCAAAATGATGGTTAAAATAACTCGAGAACTTCCATGCTCAATTCATCTCAGTTAAAAGAGAAAGAAACCCACCACTTGTATATCTAAAAACAAAAGTAAGGCACCTGTGCACTGCTTTTATTGTACACTTCCCACAAGGTAATGTATCACACATCATTTGATTAATAGCCAACAACAGCAAACATAACGTAAGGGAGCATTTAGTGTGCAGTAACCACACAGTGCTCCCACACTGTGAACACCAAGAGAAACACACAGGCAGAAACAAAAGGCCTAAGGGAGCTCAGCTACCGCAGGAAGTCATTCGTCACATAAATAATAATCATTGACTAGCAAAGACTGAATTGTCCGTGATTATTGGCCAATTAGAGTACATTATTTGTTCTTCTGATTTCCACTGAGAATTGACATTTTCTCATGTATGTTCTCAATATAAAGCTTATTCATTTTAAAGATCTACTCACAAGGCACGACGACATATCTAAAATAAAGAGTCTAATGGGAGAATTCTTAAAGGGGCCCTATTATGCTTTTTCCCTTTCCTGTATTGTGTTATAGCTTTTAGTGCATGTAAATGGTCTGCAAAGGCTAAAATCCCAAAGTTCCCTGAAGTGGGAGTTTCTCTCCCACACACTCCCTCCCCCTCCTCAATCGTAGTCCTTTGTTTACTTCCCCGACAAAGTGACATCACGATGTAACACTCGCATTTCAGTATAGCGCTCCAACACATTAGAAATGAAACGCTAACGGACAGAGGGTGAAAAGAGGAAAGAGCTTTTTGAACATTAAAATATGGAAACATGTCACAGTAGAGGCAAATATACAATTATGAAACCTGAAAATGAGCAAAATAGGGCAACTTTAAATAAATGCATGAACCTAATAGTGGCTGCTAGCTACCTTATCAAAAATGTGTTTTCTGTTTACAAAAACATCAAAGTGGAGCAAAATGTATGACTTCCATTATTAAATTGCCAAGCTACAGCACACCTCTATGTGTTTTTTGAACTAACACAAAGCAACTGTGAACCTTATATTTATATCCTGCTTCTTCCCTCACCTTTTATCACAACTTCCTCAACTACTTCTACAGTGTCTAATTCTACCTCCGTCCTGTTGTTCTGTCCTTCCCTCCTGCCTTTCACCTCTCCACGAGTACCAACACTTTATTATTCAGCAGGGCTTCGCAGGGACACTGTGAAATCACCTACTTCACGGATCCTTTATGGAATGTGACACTTCTCACACATCAAACGGCAGATCCTCTTTCTCTCAGTCTCTGTCTGTCTGAGTTCCCCCCGCCGCCCTCGTCCCTCCATCTTCTTTCAACCCTTTTACCCTCACAAGCAGAAGCACAGTCTCACAATGCAGATGTTTACAGCGCTCATCAAAGCCCTCATTGGGTAATTACATGTGTGACACAGAGGCGAGGAAGGGTGTTAAACTGTTCATTACGATTAATGCTTCAGGATTATTGTTAACAGGATTGTTAGGATTACTTTGCGAAATCATTTGATAGGAAAGACCCCCGGTGGTTGAAGTCCTAACCTCGCTACAGTGATTTCTATAAATGCACTCAGGGTGTGAACACCTCGAAATCACGGCTGGTGGTTAACAGTGCAGCAGAACTTCTAGCAACATCTGTCAATGACACTGGAAGCAAGATGGGAGCAAACGTTGATATGATCATAAGTCATATCAGGTACATTTAGTTTTGTAGTGTAAGTGCTGCTTAATATTAAGAAGTTGCTACTTGTGAATGTATGTCATTGAGTAGTGAGCAGAGTGCTTTTTCATTATCAGATCGTTTCATTTGTATATTTCTGGAGGTCTATAGGGGTAAAAAACAAAAGTAAATATTGGGGGACATTTAGAAAAAAATGAATGAATTTAGTTTTCATGCTTTATCTTTCCAGGTGTATCAGGTGACCAGGTTCCAACAAGCCACATGTGGAACAATGCTGTTTGTCCATCTAACCCTTACAAATAAAAAATCATATTGAAACTATTAGCTTATAAGTATTTTTGACAACGCTTGACTAGGTTTATTGTTTGCAAAAATAGTAAAATACTTAAATATATTCGGTTTGAGTGGATTCATTTTTACAACAAACAATCATCCGCCAACATGTCCGTATTTTTTTAATATGTCTAAGTCTGAAAAAATTACCGAGTGGGAAATGTTCATTATTTCAGCTGCTAAAACCGTATGTGTTTGGTAACAGCTTATGATGAAAAGCTAAACAGCCATTGGATAAAAGCCAGGTTTTAGACGGGTGACTGTCAAACAGTCGGACAACTGGTCACTCGACATTTACATTATATTGTGACCCTTGGAGAGGCCCTAATGGATCAGAAAAAATAACTTGAGAAATTGTAATAATTAAAACATGAATTGAATATTCATATAACGTTTCTACTCAAACAGTCTGGACACCATCTGGAAACTGAACTGATGTGTAACACCACAGGTGAGAAATTAGCAGTCTTACAGTTGTAATACCTTCTTTTTTTTTAACAGCACATACTTTATAGTATTTAGAGTTAAGTGTAAATGACTCGACTGAACCTTCTAAACATTCGCATGTCAGCACATACAGTATGTTTGCACACATGTTTTGCAATCTGTATTTTAGACATTTGGAACAGCCTAACATCACTGCTGGCTCAGCTGTTTAAAACAGGCTTCCAATGCTTCGGTCTATTATCCAATTAAGTATTTATTTTTCTTTTCATCATCGGTTTGCTTTATTACCATTCCTAAAATAAAATAATTACACCAAAAGACAATTGAATCAATTGCTATTATAGTCTCTTAAGAACATTTTTGAAATGATAGCCCATATTGATAGGCATAATTAAAAGGACAGCGAAAGAGAGTTAAAATAATATGATGTTAAGTCGTTGGCTAAACATGCTACTATACTATTCTGTAATGGCTTTATAGGTCACTAAATGGAATAAAATCATGGCAAAAACGTTGCTTTCCCGATTTAACGTCAGAGGGTTTGCCGTTATATTTTATTGTATTATAAACATATGTGCAATGCCCTGTTGACATGCTGCTATAACAAAAACAATTCTCAATTTGGGATTAATAAAATCAATCTAATCTAACCTGACCTCCTTTGTGAGGCTTCATAACTTTTAACCTTACAAACAGGGCTTTAAAAAAAAATGTGTTTTATGTTACACATAAATGACCAGTTACTCTTCCACTATATTTAGGAACAAATGTTTCTTTTGGCCTTGATAGCACTTTTATGTTTTTAGGAATTCATGTGGATGTTTTTTTCAACAGTTCCTGGATGTATGGGATATTATTGACTATATTTTCAAATGTAAGCTTGTCTATCTGTCTAATATCACTAGAATAAAAAAGAAAAAGAAATGCCCTGGCATGTATCACATGTATGCCAAAGGGAAGCCCGGTTTTCCTGTCTGTGACTCTGCCAGCCATGTGTAATCTACAGGACTGTCTCAGAAAATTAGAATATTGTGATAAAGTTCTTTATTTTCTGTAATGCAATTAAAAAAACAAAAATGTCATACATTCTGGATTCATTACAAATCAACTGAAATATTGCAAGCCTTTTATTATTTTAATATTGCTGATTATGGCATACAGCTTAAGAAAACTCAAATATCCTATCTCTAAATATTAGAATATCATGAAAAAGTATACTAGTAGGGTGTTCAACGAATCACTTGAATCGTCTAATTAACTCGAAACACCTGCAAGGGTTTCCTGAGCCTTGAAAAACACTCAGCTTGGTTCAGTAAACTAAATCACAAGTATGGGGAAGACTGCTGATCTGACTGCTGTCCAGAGGACCGTCATTGACACCCTCCATCAGGAGGGTAAGACACAAAAATAAATTTCTCAAAGAGCAAGCTGTTCACAGAGTGCAGTTTCAAAGCACATCCACAAAAAGTCTGTTGGAAGGTGGAAATGTGGCAGGAAACGCTGCACAACCAAGAGAGATGACCGCAGCCTTAACAGCATTGTGAAGAAGAGTCGCTTCCAGAATTTGGGGGAGCTTCAAAGACAGTGGACTGAAGCTGGAGTCCAGGTATCAAAAGTCACTGTTCACAGACGTATCCGGGAAATGGGCTACAATAGCCGTATTCCCATGGTCAAGCCACTTCTGAACTCAAGACAACGGAAGAGGCGTCTGACTTGGGCTAAGGAAAAGAAGCACTGGACAGTTGCACAGTGGTCCAAAGTCCTCTTTTCAGACGAAAGCAAGTTTTGTATTTCATTTGGAAGTCAAGGCGCCAGAGTCTGGAGAAAGGCTGGAGAGGAGCAAAATCCAAGTTGCTTGAAATCCAGTGTGAAGTTCCCACAGTCAGCGATGGTTTGGGGAGCCATGTCAGCTGCTGGTGTTGGTCCACTGTGTTTCATCAAGCCCAGAGTAAATGCAGCTGTGTACCAAGAGATTTTAGAGCACTACATGCTTCCGTCTGCTGAAAAGCTCTATGGAGATGAGGAATTCATTTTCCAGCATGATCTGGCACCTGCCCACAGTGCCAAAACCACCAGTAACTGGTGTACTGACCATGGCATTACTGTCCTCGATTGGCCTGCAAATTCCCCTGACCTGAACCCCATAGAGAATATGTGGGGTATTGTGAAGAAGAAGCTGAAAGACACCAGACCCAACAATGCTAATGAGCTAAAGGCCGCTATTGAAGCATCCTGGGCATCCATAACACCTCAGCAATGCCACAGGCTGATTGCCTCCATGCCACGCCGCATTGATGCAGTAATCCGTGCAAAAGGATTCCCAACCAAGTACTGAGTGCATTAATGGACATTTTCAAATGTTTGATTGTGTTTTGCTGTTATAAATCTTTTTTTTTTACTTGGTCTGAGGAACTATTCTAATTTTTTGAAATAGGATTTTTGAGTTTTCTTAAGCTGTATGCCATAATCAGCAATATTAAAATAATAAAAGGCTTGCAATATTTCAGTTGATTTGTAATGAATCCAGAATGTATGACATTTTTGTTTTTTTAATTGCATTACAGAAAATAAAGAACTTTATCACAATATTCTAATTTTCTGAGACAGTCCTGTAATCTGTAATCCCTAATCTCCATTGGGCCCAGTGACTGGATAATTTTAATCTAGCTGCATCTCTAATAAACTGAATGTGGGTGCTGTTGGGTGGTGTAATCCACTCAGTCTGCTGACAGTCACAATGACAACACAGTTAAAGGGCCGGCAGCACCCTCCAATGTCAGACCACCATCTGCCTGCCCATCCCACTACTCCTTACTATGACTTGACTGCCAATTAACCATTTGTTAAAAACACAGGAACAGACACAGTCTTTCAGGAACATTTTTCTACAGATGGAAGCCTTGAGAAGGAAAGCATTAATCTTGCATATTTCTCATTTCATTCCACCGCGTGCTACCATTTCATTACGAGCAGATAAAACAACTCCCGTAAACATGAAAATGGTCTCCCAAAGCCTGTGTGAATTTTTATCTCCATTTTAAAAACAGCCAGCCAGCAAACATTCCAATATTTACAGCTATGTGGAGTAGCTGGAGTCTTTCATTGTCTAATATTAGAGTGGTCTTTATGTTTGGCCACTGTGCTGCTCACTTTAGTGTAGTGAGTTTAGTGCCTTGTTCAATTATACTTTATAGCCACACAGATTTTCTAAATCACTCTGGCTTGCAGATAACAGAATATTGCCAGCAGCTACAACACATTATACCAGCTCAAGTTTTCCTTTTTGCTCAGAGTTGATTACACCTCCCATTCTAAAAATAAAATGTCATCAGCTTGATTAAACTTTGATAGGCATGCAGAATGACACCTGCTACCAAACAACACACCCCACACACCAGCAGCAGCCTGCAAATCAAGCGCTTTCACTTCGTCCCAGATTCCTGCAAATCTTGTTGATGAAATGCACCGACTAGTCGAGGAGGGCAAGCTGCTTTTTCAATGACAAATCTGGATGCAAAAGCAAAAACAAAGAAGCTTTCCACTGTGCAATGTTCCCTCATTCACAGCATGGATGGCGCACACGAAAAAAACAATAATAGAAGCGACGTTTTGCACAAATGCTGTTATAATATGATCATCTGGCGTCTTTGTTCTCAGACCCAGATATTCGCGCCAGGAATCTGACACATCAGGTTGGTCTGTGGAAGTCTCAATAAGGAGAACAAGAGTCAGTTGGAGATGTATGTTGTGAAATTCAGTTGCTACAACAGGACAGCTGTGGTGCAGATTGGAGAACTCATGGGGAGGCTGTGATTGGGGGAAAGAAAAAGCAAGTATTGACATATGTGACAAATCGCTTGCAACATACCTGCCTGATTGGTTGTCACATTGAGTGACACATACTGCTTGGCGTGCTCTTTTGCCAGCTCTGACACCCCGTTGACGGCCTCCAGCAGGAAGCTGTAGTTGGTGTGTGACTGCAGGTCGGCCACCATGACCGACGTATTTGACAGGCCGACGCGTCGGGGCAGGAAACGCACGTTTGGGCCGCATTCTTCCAAGCCCCTCCCCTCTGGCAGGACCTGTCTGCACAGGATGTTGTAGCGCACGTCCTTCCTGTTACCCGTTTCCATGGGGACGGACCACTCCAGGAAGACGCTGGTCTCGTTGACGTTGGAGATAGCGTTGCGTGGAGCAGATGGAGGGCCTGAGAGAAGAAGGACCAATCATGTTAATGGTAAATGGACTGCATTTATATAGCACTTATCTTTCTTAAAAGTGCAGGGGCAGCTATGGCTCAGGGGCTTAATGACTAATCTACCAATCAGAGGGCCAGTGGTTCAATCCAAACCCCTGAAAAGAATACGTGGAAATTGGTCTTCTAAACCTGAATTGCTCCCATAAACATTGCCATGGCTTTGGATTCCACTTGGACAAATGTAGGGTCATGTATCTTCAACATGTTGGCTGCAGGGTCTGGGGATCAGACCACCTACTTTTCTGATTGGTGGACGGCAGCTCTACCTCAGGAGCCCCAAAGTCAACGTCTTGTAAAACAGTCAAGAAACTTTAAAAGCGTGATGCTATTTCTGCAACTCTATGTCCAAAAATAAATAAGACTTAAGCATGTGCAAATATAAAGGAGCTTTATCCTCACGTGTGCAGGCCATATTGGGAGGGTCGGAGTCGATCTTATACCACCCATCCTCACAGCTGCAGGCGGTGGCTCCCGTCTGCCTGGCCACACTGTGCGGGGGACATTTACTGCAGGCCGGAGACTCCAGCAGCGAGCGGTAAAACCCCACTTTGCAGACTGATAGAGGAGGAGGGGAGGGGGGCGGGTGGCATGGAGTGTTTGGGGTTGGATAAAGAAGAGATGAGATGATAAGAGGAGACATACAAATACAAAAGGGAAGAGGGTCATGGGGAGAGAGGTAAAAAAAAGAAAAGTGGGGGAAGAGAAAAAGCAAGACAGCATGGTTAGTTCCTTTGAAAAAAAGGAGGTCAGCATCAAAATCAAAAACAATTTGCCTGGATGGTTCTGGTTGTTTTGAGTTTCCTCATCAGAGATACCGGTGTTGAATTTAAACGAATCATTTGTCACCTAGTATGTGTCGCATTTGTATTTCCTTCTTTGTTCCTTTTTATGTCTTGTTATCTCCCCTCTAGGGAGTATTGCTTTTATCCAACCTGTGAAACCCTGCTCACGTCTTCAAGTTGTATTATCTTAACAAAGAAAACACTTTTCTGACTTTTTTATTTCCTTTCGTGGAGCATCCCGTCAGTGCTTTTGCTTATTAATAAGCTAATGCACTCACAGGAATCTTGTTTTTTGTTTTGTTTGTCGCTTTTCATAAGTTAAATCTAATGTACTGTAACCTTATTCAGAATATTGTCCCCACCGAGCCCCCATATGTGACACAAACAGACACTGACATAATCTTTCTTCCTCCCACACAAACATACACTCAGAGCAAACAGATCTAAGTGGAGTAGGTAAACAGCAGGGTTACACACTCACATTGTTAACAAGTGTACATAATCAACCTCCGTCTCCATGGTTACGCCCCAAAGCCAATCAATGACTGTCTTATCGTCGCATTGTTGTTCCTGCTGATTTTTGGCATTGCACCCTTGCAGATACAAATCGACACATGAATAAATTATGATGTGTTTTGACTTTTTACAAGAAGGGCTGCAAAGATGCCCATAGCTTTTCTATAGTCAGAGATAAATGAATGTTTCATAAGGCAGGAGCTGTTGTTTTATAAATGTGCCTGCTGTAAAGCCCATCCAGGATGCAACTGGGATTAACAACTACATAATAAAACTGCAGGTAAGAAGACAAAGGGATACAAAGGGAAGGTAAAAAGGAAATGATGGCGGGAGAGAGGAAAGGAAGAAGGGAGACAAGTTTACGAGAAAGGACTGTGAGAAAAAGAGTAGAGGGGATGAGACAAAGGAGGAATATAAGGGGAGATTTGTGTGCGTGTGTTTCAGGCGTTTGGCGGCAATGGCTCTGATTCCCCTTGACGGAACCTTGGTCCTTTGTCATGGAACATTAGGCCTGAAAAATTCTCCCTCTGCCCTGAATCGCTCCGTTTCTCACCTCTGACACACACACACACACACACACACACACACACACACAACAAGGATGTGGAGGTATTTGTGATGATGAGCTAATTTTGAATGAGCAGATCGTCATACAGCTGATGACATAATGTTATGCTCAACAGCACACTGACATCGTATGCCCTGGGGGTTAAGTTTTTTCAGATGTGAAAAGATGTGGACTTTTTTTGTTGTTGCTGCCATTACATTTTTCGTAGAATACAGTAAAATGGATCCCAACACATTTACATTTACTTCGATGAAGCCAACGATGATGTACAGCCTCATTACATTCTACGTGTGTGTGTGTGTGTGTGTGTGTGTGTGAAGGTCTGCAGCATTCAGGGCAGTAGGACACACCAGATCCTTTGTCTGCCTTTGCCCGCCACCACGCACACATTTATGGTTGCATACATACAGATTTATTGCCATAGTCATTTCATCCTCCAAAACCCCCCATGGTCAAAGCAATACAAATTGGGTGGCCACACACACACACACACACACACACACACACACACACACACACACACACACACACACACACACACACACACCACACACACACACACACACACACACACAACACACACACACACACACACACACACACACACACACACACACACACACACACACACACACACACCACACACACACACACACACACACACCACACACACACACACACACACACACCACACACACACACACACACACACACAAAGAGCAAGTAAGTCAAAAGCAGCATTAAAGAAGAACTGATTAGGTTTAATTGTACATGTATCTTTGGTGCTTAGCTCTCACCTGCTGTTTTGTGCCTGTGCTGCACTACCAAATACCACCTGTCAATCAAACAGCATGCTGTGGGCACATAATGGTACTATGGTGGCTCCTTTTTTGGATGTCCTGTTATTGTTTGAGTTTTTGTTTATTTGTTGTCTGTTGCAGAGGGTAACTACTTAGTATGTATTCCACATACAACAGGAACATACTGTATGAGGCAATATAGTAACTATACAATCCTAGAGAATTAAACGACGGATTAGTAAAAATGTGGCATATGTAAAAACCAAACTGCATTGCTGAATAAAGACACAGCTAGCCTGATAGAAGTAGAAATGTAAATAGACAAATACACATTGGATAATAATGTGGTGTCAAAGATTATATGACAGGTTTTGATTAAATTAATATAATGCATCCATTTCCTCTGGAATCTGCACATGATTATGAGAACGATATAAACATTTGCAATTAAAATGTGCAAATTGGTGTGAAAAAAAAATCCATCGCATGCCACTTTAATGAAAACCAATTCCAGTGCACTAACATGCACTAACATGCACCAACATCGTACATGTTAGGTTATTTATTACCATTAATTCCAGCTCATTTCCATTCAGGCTACATAGATTACAAGTGCTCTGAAGGACAAATTAACATGTGTGGTAATCAACTGCAAGCATGTATTGTTGGACATGACTTGACAGCATGAGTGTGAGTGACTACATGGTTATATCATGCATCTTTTTGGATGTTTTTTCTCCATTTTAAAGATGTACCACATGCAGGCAAAAGGGGACATGAAGGTCAGGGCAGCCAGCTGAAGGCAGAAACTAGGATAAAGCGATTAAAATGCCACAGAGAGTGAAAGAGAACATGTGTGTTCAGTATGGAGTCTAAAAAGCTGAAGGGTAGGCCTTAAAGCCAATGCTGTGGCTGTCAGGATAAGATAGGACAAACACATGTAAGTTGACTAAATGCCACTTAAATGGCAACTGAATTAGTGCACATGTGAATAAGTGATTACAATAAACTGTACACACCATCCGCCACAGCGAAATCAACAGTTGTTAATAGAAATGATAGAGATACATAGTCAAATGTGTATGCTTAAATATGAAGAAAACATTTCGTTTTGAGTTCTATTTGTGTGTGGCTCTGTGAATGGTATCTAAAGGCATCATCATACCAAAAATAATGAAATTACCATAAGCTTCAGCTACTTAGTTCGTCATTAGGAAATATGTGCATGCTAACACGCTACGTACCAAGAAGTGAGCTAGCTAACATATGCTGATAAACACACGAATATAGCATTAAGTAAAATAAAAATATATACATCGTAAATTAAGCGGTTAGCATTAATGTAAACTTAAACAAAGATTTAAGAATGAAAGGTTATTTCCCCCCAAAAAAGAACATACTTTGCGGGTCATTAACAAATGTCTGCATGCTAACATGCTAAACACCCAGAAGGGGGAATGGTAAACAAATGCTAGTAAAAATGTTGTCACAGTACATACAGCATTAAGCTAAACATGCAGTGTTAATTAAGCTGTTAGCATAGCTGTATACTTGTACAAATAAGTTGATTGAGACATTCCCCATTTGTTTTTTAGCAAAACCAGGAAATGTATTAAACCATTTTCAATAATGAATAATATATCTCTATAATAGAGTCTACCATACACTCCAACCTTTAAGCCGATACAATATTAAACATATCTACTTTTGGAAAGCGTTACAAATAATCTCCTTTTTCAGTGACTACTTTCTTCTTTTAATTGAATCATCTTTTAATTTTTAATTTTAATAGATGTCCTACGATGAAGGCTCTCCAGATGCAAGGACAGTCAGGCTGTTAGATCTTTGGATCAGGTGCTTTACTCGTTAAATAATCTTTAAAAGACACTCCCACTCACACATACATCTTCATATCTGAGCACACACACACACACACACACACACACACACAGACACACACCAATTGCTGTGGTGAGATTAGTTATGGTCATGGCTGGCTGACTGAAATGGCTCATTCCTCATTGTGAATGCAAGTGAGTAGACCGCGTTAGTGGTATTGTGTGTGTGTGTGTGTGTGTGTGTGTGTATGCCCTTGGGCAAGCTGTCTTTCTGATGCCACGCAGCACTTAAAGCACAGCACAAAGGGTAATAGGTAATTAATATGCAATACACACTTAATGCTCTCTTATGCATTTGTGTGTGTGTGTGTGTGCCCGTTTGTGTGTGTGAGGTTAATACGTAATTAATATGCATCACACACTGGCATCCCAGACAATTAAGGATCCAGTGGTGTCCATTGATGCTTCTTAACGAGCGTCCTCTTTAATTGGAAACATTTAACTGTAAACATGTTGATTTATATGACTGGCTGTCGTTTGGTGGGATTAGGGGGAGAAAGCGATTAAGGCAGAGGGAGAGGGACATACTCCAAAGGGGGGAGGGGCGTATAAAACAGAAGTGAAGGGCCCCATACTGTGTATCAAGAGAAAAGTGTCATAATTGAAAAATAATGCGTTGAATTATGTTGCCTGTCTTTCAGATCTGCTCCACACCTTTCCCACAAGTTACCTGAATATTTTGGTTTCTGTGTTATTCTGATATCCAGATGCAAAATGTAACGAAAATATTTTGTTGTATTTGCCTGAAAGCTGGATTTGGGAAAATGATTTGCCAGCTTTTTGAAAGGGCGTAATATGGACCAAGAAAGAACTGATTCACAGGATGGGAACACACATTATTCTTCACTTTTTGAAACGGCCTCTTTGTTTCCCAATGCCCTACTTATGAACTATAAGGTCAGTAGCGTGTTTATGTTGTAAGTGGTTAAAGTGGAACTTCTAACAATCTCATGTATTATGTTTGGTACTTTTATCAAAAGTAATGCCATTTTTTTTGTAGGTTTTGAATGATAGTTAGGAGAGTAGAATTATGAAGAAGATACATTGCAACTACCCAAGGAAATGCAAGATCAACATTTTCCTCATTAAACTTCCTGAGTAACTACACCTACACCATTCTTACTGCAGCTACGTTCCACCACAACAAGATGTTACTAAATATGACTAAAAAGCCAAATGGCACATAGTGTTTGCCCTACGTGACATCCACTTATATTTCCTCTTTTCCTGTGACTCTTCTAGCTGTACACAGAATCGTCAGGATTTACACGAAAGTAAACTTTGACGGCAGAAACACAAAAATGGAACGGTTGAATTTCAACACAATGCTTATTCTGTGAACAGATAGTATTGTGAACCAATAAACCAGGCACGGAAACACAGTAAATATCCTCTTCCTGTATTTGTCCCACAGCGAGCTACTGGCCTAAAGGAACATAAACACTGAATGTGTGTGTCTGTTTATGTGTGCATGATGGTGTCATGCCTTCATGCATTATTGTTGTATAACTGTGTGTATGTGGCCAAGTACATATGCTTGTATGAGAACACAAACACAGCCAGGTGATAATACCATAACAATATACAACCCAGTCAATGGGGTTTTCCTGTCTGATGGGTGGCAGAGGAGGGTCATTGTTCAGCACCCAATTATTCTCAGGCCACAAACTGACACACAGAGGTCAAACTGGACACAATGGCTTTCGAACATAAATCAATGTATCGGCCCGGTCAGAGTCTGGTGGCGGAGGTCAAACATAACCCATACATCATAACGATACATCGAGTGTCAAACTATGCTGAATATCAATGACACTACATAATATATTGCTATTACATGCATTTGTATTTACTTGATGGATGTACACATGCAAACACAAATTGCAAGCACATAAATGAGGTGAAAAAGGGTCAGGATGTCGCGCCATTCAAATACTCGTGAGACATGTGGAGTGTGCATCAAATGGTGGTGAATCACATTACCTTTGACCTATTTAAATACAAGAATGAATCAAATAATCTGTTTACGTGTGCACATTTATATTACATTGTTCTATTTCCCTTGCAGATGTGGTTTGTGTATAATGCATGCCTTCAATTCACCAGATGCTCCATAAATAAAGAAATGATGGGGTTATTTAGGATGTGTGTGGCGCAGTGGGTTAGTGCGTTGGTGTTCGGATCAGGGGAGCACAGGTTCAAACCCCACTTCAGTCAGCATGTCGTTGTGTCCCTGGGCAAGACACTTCACCCCAAATTGCTCCTGTGGGGATTGCCCACAGTATTGAGTATGTAAGTCGCTTTGGATAAAAGCGCCTAACAAGTAACATGTAATGTAATGTAATTATTTACAGGTTTTGAAATACAATTTTCTCTCCGACGTTGGAAAAAATATATAGCCATGATTTAATGATTTGAGATCATTTTACAGCAGCGATATATTCCTCTAGGGCTGCTATTTATTATAGATGTACTTGCATATTATTTTCACGGTTTATTAATTGATCATAAAATGTCAGGAAATCGTGTAAAATGTCGATCCATGTTTGTCAAGAAGGGTCTTTAAATGTCTTGCTTTGTCAGTCCAAAACCCAAATATAGTATACTATCAGTTTAACGTGATGTACAACAGTGCAAAGCAGGACATTTCCAGAGAGGCTATTAAAAGCATTTTCTGTCATGTTTTGTATAAAAATGTACTTCAAAGATTAATCTATTATTTGAAATTAGCTAAACAAATTAGTTATTTGTTTTATTCTGTAAACTGTGCATTGAAGAATATGAATTATACAAAATATGTGGTGGGGAATTAGGGGGGGTCATAAGATATTTAAATGGTGTACCATATCCTTCAATCGAATTGGAGATCAGTTTGAGGTCAGAGTAGATCATTACCAATAATTGGCCAAAATAGCAACAACAACAAAAGTTATTGTTAAAAGATATTTTTTATTAAGTGATCAGTTCATGCATGATTTTTGATAATTGATATAGTTAGTGTAAATGACACATACAATTTTGTCAATCTCACATTAACACACACAATTCATGCTCCATCTCCAATTATGTCTGCATGAACCCATCATCTCCTCTTTCCAGACTCCTAGAGAGACTGCAAAGAAAAACATATTGCTGATGTGTGACTGCTGTGAAACTGAATCATTGAGAAACTTGTCACCTGACCTAAATACAACGAAAGGGTTCACAACAACCAGTCTAACCAGTCCTAGCAGCCACCTCTAGAGACCACCGCGCTTTCATGGAAAGACGCTGGCTGTGCTGAGTGAAGCATTTTATTAATATTTCAACGACTGCAGGAATGTGTGTGTGTGTGTGTGTGTGTGTGTGTGCACTTATATCTTTGTGAGGGCATTGTGACTGGCCCATATTTCTTCAAAGTGGTGTTTGAGGGGTTGAGGGTTAGGATTAGGTTTGGGTCAAATGGGGTTAAGCACCTAGGTATGTTGGTTATGTCTTGAGATGGGGGGGGGCTTGGCTGTGTCAAGAATGCCCCTCACAAGTATAAAAAAAACATGTGAATGTGTGTGCACGTTGGCAGGGGGAAGGGTAAAAAGGGAGGAAGCACTTCTGGGAAAGTCAGTTTACCCAACAAGCACTCAGGAAGCACTTTAGTTGTCATGACAGCATCGCCACGTTGAGATGATGGGGTGATGGAGAGGGGGGTGGGGAGGAAGATGGAGGAGGAGAGCATGTAGTGAAAGAAGTCAGCAGGAGCAGCAGCTTCATATTGAACAGGATCTGGAAAGATGAATGGCGGCTCTTTCGGCAATAGATCCAGTCGATTCATATTTCAGGAGATGACGGAATCAAAAAGGCTTCCTGCCACTTGCAGATTTTGGCGCCATCATTCACCGTGCTGCTCTGTCGCCCGAGCAACTCAGGGATGAGTAAGCCTTTCTGAATACTGATAACTCCAATGATAAAATGGAAAAGGTAGAGGGGAGCAAATATCTGACTGGCGACGTGATTAAAGCTCAGTTAGTTCATATCAAAATGGAGCATCAATCGATTAGGCCTTCATGTATGGCAGCGGGTCAAACATTTATATTGATTTGCTTAAATATATAATCAAACATTTATGATGGTTGAATTGGAAAATAAATAACAAATGAAAAGTTACATTTGTACTACTGTCATTTTTACACAAAATCCGGCCATTTAAGTTTTGAATTAGTTGCTGGGAGATGTCTTCCACTACTGTGTCTTGTAAATCCCCTGAGGAATGGGCCACATCTTTCACAAAAGGAATACATTGCTTGTGACATCACAAAGGTGCAATGCTATATTAAAACGGTGTCAATTAAGCAGAAAGATTCTCCATTCTACAGAAGTCTATGCAAAGATTTCAAATCTATTTGGATCTCCGTCAAGTCAAAGTCAAATGTCCACACAAAGAAAAATAAATCAAAGAGGTTATAGAACTAAGTGGATCCTTATCAGCAAACACGGGTAATCATTTCAAATTAGCTGATGCTGTCACAATCTCTGTTACGCCAGCTACTGTAAGTCTCTATTCACCATCCACCACAAGCCCCACATTGCAAGTGTGAGCTGCCTGTTCGCCATTTCATAATTCCCTTGAGGGTGAAGCCAGAAAGCTTCCTCGCATTACGACGCCAGAGAGAGAGTTTGTGACGGCACCACCGGCACTGTGACCAGATCGAGTTTGACATGTGCTGCAGTGACGTCTGACAGGCAGGCAAACAGAGGAACATCGGGGGAGTCCTGACACCCAAACAAGGTATTGCCATGGGAAATGCAGCACTACCCATGACACACTTACGTGACACTCGAGGAACGAAACCATACGGTGTTATTATCCTACCATTGAGCAGCAGTTCATCATGCCACACAATTCTTTTAATTGATGATAACATCAGACGTCCTCTTCCCATTGTGTTCCTCATCTTCTGTCGTCCCTTTTTCTTCTTCTCTGCCAACCCTCCCCCAACTTCCCCCACTTCTCTTCCTCGTACTTCGCTGCTCATCTTATACCTCCAAGTCTTTTCTTTTGTTACATGAATTCATCTCAGCCTGATTTCTAACATCACAAAGCTGTCAATCCCAGGATTCCATTCAACCTTTATTTCATCTTCCCAACATGACATTCAGCTCAACTTCCGAACATATCATTTAGTCCTTATTCCCGCATTAAATCCAGCCCTTATTCCATCATTCAAGTGTGTCAATTAGCTCCTTTACTATCATACGCCATTATTGAATCACTCAAGAAACCCTTATTGTTCACTCTTCTCGCTTCTTCTTCCATTATAGCAGCACTATTTCCAACTATAGTCTATCATCAAACAATCATTTACATTCTTATTCTACCTCGTTATAATGTTCTGTATGATGTATGGTTTCCAAGGATTTTTTTAGCAAATGCAAACATACTATGCTGCTTCCACTTTCAAATATCTTACATTAGTTCTGACCAACCACTATTCAACACACTAGAGGTTTCTCAATACTCAAATGTCCCCTCCTCGACTCCTTGGTCCTCCGGTAGTGACCCGGAAATGGATTTCAGCGTGCCATAATTTCTCTAAATGTACACCCAGGACCGAGGATCGAGCATCGAGCATCGAGGAGGCTCTCTGGAGGCTCTCTGGAGGAGCTCTAACCGAGGAGACACTGATGGGTCCTCCACGGATGCATTTCCGGAAACGGTGGAGGCGTGACGCACGGCCGGACTTACAGTATCTCAGTCAATGACAGCTCTGCAAGCATCCCCGGGATATTATTTTAGAAACTGCTTTCATCGCGACGCGATGTTTACAGTGAGAATAGTTGTGAGTTCCGTGCAGAAAGCAGAGCAGTGTGTATAAAATATATCACTCAGTATAACAGGCCTACATTACTCTCTGTATTTGTAGTTTAGTAGATATCTACAAACAAAGAGTCAATATTTTTCTAAGATCATTTAGTGCTTCACATAATAAAATACACAACGGCTGTAGCCTGATATATTATATGCTTTAGGAGCTGTAGGTGTGTGTGGTACAGTGTGTAGGTGTGTGTGTGTGTGTGTGGTACAGTGTGTAGGTGTGTGTGTGTGGTACAGTGTGTAGGTGTGTGTGGTACAGTGTGTAGGTGTGTGTGTGTGGTACAGTGTGTAGGTGTGTGTGGTACAGTGTGTAGGTGTGTGTGTGGTACAGTGTGTAGGTGTGTGTGTGTGGTACAGTGTGTAGGTGTGTGTGGTACAGTGTGTAGGTGTGTGTGGTACAGTGCGTAGGTGTGTGTGTGGTACAGTGTGTAGGTGTGTGTGTGGTACAGTGCGTAGATGCGGCGGACAGATGGGTCTCAGTTGGTTTGGTGTCCTATGCTTACTTCTAATACTTGTACAAGTACATACAAATATGGGCCAAAATACAACTTTTGGCCCATAATTGCAATTCCCCATTTCAGCAACCAGAGAGAGGAGAGGGGGGGGGGGGGGGGGATATATCCAGTCTCTGGTTGTGTTACGTGAGTAACATGAGTGCTCTCATACTTGTTTGATTCTGAAATTGTATATATTTATATTAATATATGTGTGTGTATATGTCCACATCTCTAGCCTGTTATTGTCTCATTATACCGCACTGTGAATGAATTAAAGTAAATATATAAATCGTCATGAACACATGTGTCCATCAGACAGAGGGCTGCTGTGCCTCCTGTCATCATTAATGGACGTCTCTTTAAAATGACCGCTCAGAGGAGAGGAGTTCTCATTTCTCTAACCGCCTGCTGCTTCCCCTCCTCTCTCCTCGGTTCCCCTCCTCGACTCCTCCGCTCGCATCTCCTGTGGGCGGGACTAAGTCTCGAGGATAGGAGTTGAGGATGGGGACATTAGAGTATTGAGAAACCTCTACTGTGTGATAGTCTAATCAAAACAGAGCCGGCCAGCCAACCAATCAGAGCAAACTGGTCTCTGGTTTCAGACAGAGGGCAAAAAAATAAAGACCTTTTTGAACATTAAAGCATGTAAGTATGTCACAATAGAGACACAAAAAACAAATATGAACCTGAAAATGAGCATTATTTGCCCTCTTTAAGAGAAAATATCCTTAAGTTATAAAGTAGAGTTTTACCTTGTAAATGTACTTGGATATTCTCTTAGTTCAAAGTCACAAATGTATCACAAAGAATAGTCATAAAGAGTCAAAGAACCACATGACTTCTCTTAAGGTAGGAACAACCTCAACACATCATAGAGGTTTACTTATGGACAACTTATCAAATTATACATTGCATAGCATTCAGCAATAGAACATTACATTTTTAGCTTAGTGATTTCAGAATAAGCATCCGTACTATTGGAAGAAAATGACATACTGATTTGGGTGGGGCAATAGCTTTTGTACATCCTTTTTTTCCTCGTAAATGTGATGTTTTTTTCTCTTAGGTTTACCACTTTTCTCCTCAGGGAATATCAATGTGTTTTCCTCTCAGAAATGTACAACTTCAATCAAGGAATTTCTGTGTCTCTCCGAATAGAACCCCCATTCCCCTCTGGCTCTTTAATGTATATGAAATGCTTCCTATAATGGCCTGAAAATACTGTCATATTACATGCTCAAAACTGCTCAGCAAACACAAATGAGTAGTAAATGGCAGGAAATGGCTCGCATCGATAAATGGCTCGCATCGATGTACACATGTTATAAATAGCCACGTCTCTCAAGTGCCATGCAAACGCCATTCAGATCTTTCTCCTCCACATTCAATTCAAACATTACTCCAATGTTCCTTTTAGCCATTATTCTCACATTCTTTCTAGTATTCACTTCATTCAGCCTAAATCACATCTGCGAGGCTGAACTCAATCTACAGTCCCCCCCCCCCTCCCTTCCTTCTCATCCATCTCCTCATCCATCTGGCCAATTCTATCCTCAATTATCCTTTTCTTTATCGCTAACACCACTGAAACAACACTCATCCATCTCTGTGTCTCTCTGCCCTCACACCCTGTGGCGAGAAACCTTCCATTTATCTTGTGTCCCCTTGTTTTGCCATCACTTCTGCTCTCCGTAATCCTCCAATCTTTCCTTCTCTCCATCCATCTATGTACCCACAGAGGCGCTCCCCTCCTCCCCCATGCCTCTCTCTTCACTCTCTCTGTGCTGACAGTGCTGCAAGCTAGCACCAATTATCCCAGCTAAAGTTGTGCCTGCGTCTATACAGTACATCTCACACAAGCACATACAATATCTTGAGATGTCACCCGACACAAAATCATAAATCTCCGTAACGAGACAGGTCCACCACGTGCTTTACATGTGAATATATTCACTTTCCGTCTACGTGACTCTTAACCGTGAACAAATGATATGGAAACAGGTAATTCATTTCCTATAATGTCATATACATAAACAAAAAACTCAAGTTAAGACAAAATACCTCGCAACACAAAGCAATGAATAACAACCCCAATCCAACAATGCATTTCTGTACAGTTGTTGGAAAATGTATTGTTTAGCCTTTTTCCAATATTTCCCCAATGTGACAACACAGTGAGTTTATGGGAGCAGGGAAGGAGGCTAATAAGACAGATTTGTATTGTTGACGGAGAAAAATTGAGGGATCTTTCAGGGACTTAAAGAGGAGAAGACTGAGGCCAGACGTGTATAAAAGACAGGAGAGTGCTGATGTAGGTGGCAGTAATAAAGAGGAATAGAAAGAAGGAAGGAGGGAGAGGCAATGAATGAGAGGTAGTCACTTAAAGACAAAATGAGCAAAGGAAAAGGAGGGGAAAGACTGAAAAAAAGAGAAAGCAAATGAGACAAAGAACAGGAGATGTACAAATGACGGGAAGAAAAAAGACAAAGAGGGGGGGAAATAGCTGTCCGTAATGAGTTTTGTCCTACATTCACAATGGCTGCATTAAATCATGCTCTACTAGGCAGCACAAGCAGCCAGGATCCACTGATATAGACGTTTTCTCTCACAGTGTAATGTAGAATGACCTGCAACTCACTGTTACAACATCTACATGCTTAAAAACCCACAACAAAACAGGCCATCAAATAAAATGTGGCCATTAACAATGGAGTCTTTTTAAAAAGAGCTCTACCCTTTGGAACATCCCACTGACATGCACAGAGAGGGTAAAGTTGACATGATAGAGTGGACATTAAAACCCTGGTACATGTTCTCACATCCATATTGCTGGATATTTAGTACCAGAACATCGGACAGCCAAACAAATATAAAAATCCCCAATACTAGAACGCCTTGGGTATGTATTCCAGGCACGTTTTAAATGTCTCACAAACAGAATTCAACACTGAATTCCGCCGTTACTGATTGAAATGAACATGAAAAAGTGTTTTCCAAAGCAGCGAGCACGTTTGGTTACAAAGCTGAAGAAAGAGAGGAAGTCCTGCCATGTGTCTCTCTGTAGACACTTCAAAGATCAGTTTCATCTGCATGCAAAATTGGAAAAAAAATCTTCATTAATTGCTGGGAGTGTGTTCTACTGAGCTTGTTGACTTCCTTTTAGAGGACCATTATACACAAAACTCAATCAATCTGTGAGCACTGGAGGAGATGTTTTTTTATTCTAAAACGTTTAACCATTGGATGGAAAATTAGCATATCACACAACTTCATCTTCACAGTATGCACAACAGTCTGAAATCATTTAAATGGAAATCAGTTGAAGCATCTCTAACTTTGTTCTGTTGCTACCGGACGGGGAAAACAGTGCTGTTACCTTCTTGAAATACATGCTGGCAGATTTTATCAGTGTCAACAAAATAGCGGTCTCACAGCCCGTGAACAGGAGTACAAAGGGAATGCCACTTGTGTCTCTCTCTTTTATGCTTGGTAGGTCTATACCAGAAAATACTTTGCTGCCTTTTTTTCATGTCTCTTCAAACAAAAAAAACGTTTTAATCTTCGCTGCTGTCGATGCAAGAAGCCCTTCTCTCTTTTTTTGTCCATAGATAAGTGGAAACAGATTTCACACAAACTACAAAACCTTGTGAATTCCAACTATTAAGTGTCTTCCCACTTAAAAACAAGGGAAACACGGTTTCTTCCATGATCTTTGACACATATTTGCACAGTTTGCAGATGATAATGTTGATAATACATCACATTGATTCACATAAATTCACCTTAACTTAATTGCTTGATTTCATAGTTTGTAGAGTTTCTTAAAACACATATTTCTTAAACTGCACCTCTACACAGGCAGTGCACACGCTGCTGACATGCTGATGATGCAATGCAGCTGATGTACGGTAAATAATGCATGAATGTTGGCACCATCAAAGTATGTTCCCTTTACTTCAAAGAATCATACTCTTAAGAACAACCGAGACTAAAAGTCTACAGCCATGCTAGCAGCTCTGTGATGCTGTACTTATAGATATTAGATATCTACCATGTCAAAGTATGAAAGGCATAATGTTAAACACGGCCATTGTGGTTCATCCTCTAAGAGAAAGAGAAACTGCAGTCCACATTTTTTATTTTAGCATTAGCATTAACCTTATTGATATTATGCTAATAATATAATAATAATAATAACTACGTTTAACCATTGGACGGAAAATTAGCAACAGAATAACTACGCTCTGCATCAGCCAAACAACTCGCTTTCCCATCAGCAAAAACACGTGGGTTTGCTATCCTGGCTCCAAAATGGTGGAATGAGCTCCCCATTGACATCAGGACAGCAGAAAGCTTACACACCTTCCGGCGCAGACTGAAAACTCATCTCTTTCGACTCCACTTCGAGCGATAGAATTACTAACAAAGCACTTATATACTAATAAAGGACTGGCTTATCTATAGCCAGTTGAGTAGCACTTGAAATGTTTGGCTCTATGATACCTGATGTACTTATATGATTCTGTTTTCTTCAAGGTTGTGTCTTCCTGGTCGAATGTACTTATTGTAAGTCGCTTTGGATAAAAGCGTCAGCTAAATGCAATGTAATGTAATGTAATATATGTTATTGGAGAATTACTGGCAACAAAGTCAGCGACATCTGTAGATTGGTATCTATGTTAACCACGAGTAGTCATAATGTTGTTTAAATTATTATGGAGAAGTTTAACGTGATGACGAAGGGAAGACACGTTGTAAAGAATCGAAAACAAGGGGTGATCCTTTTTTTTTAAAGGGGGTCAGGTTCTGTCCGTCCAGACTAAAAAGCAAACCTGGAGCTTTCAAACTAAAATAGCAACAATAGTGTTTTTGAATGTTTCCGTCTAAGTAAGGAAACACCAAATGATAATGTGGCTTCTAGGCATAAATGTAGGAAAAGTTTTCCATTTTAAAACCAAATCATATTATCGTGGAAGAAGTTGAAATCATATGTCCAATAATGTAGTAAGACAAGTCCAATACAGCAAAAAGTCACTGCATTATTTTGTAATCAATCCACAGCACCTGTTGTGTTATAAGTAATTCTGAAGTTTACACTTTTTTATTCTTGGGTATTTACATAATAAGTATATTATTCATTTAGTGGTGCAATACCATGCAGTCTATGTGCAACACACAACACAGGTCCCTTTCCTAAATTGCACAAATATAGTCGTCATATTTAAACTTAAGACCAAAACCTGTTGCCATGCAGCGCTGATATACCCAGTACAGAATGAGCTCTTGTTTATTACTGCTGAACACCAGAGTTATATTTTAGCCCTGTCAGCGTCAGATATGTGACAGTCTATGTGACTGTACTGTCGGTGGCAGCATGACTCCGGGCAGGCCACTGGCAGCTACTGCTAATGATCTCCCCACAGAGACTCCATGTCTGACTAAGTTAAGCTAGAGATACTGCGCACTTTGTTACACAGCTTCTATGCGTTACCATCACAAGTTACTGAGCTAATAAGAGGGGTGCTGTTTTAAAAAGGCAATGATTTAATTCTGCAGGCATTGTGTGACAAATTCTATGGAAAACCACTTCTGCCATGCACCTCAGGTCTGCAAAGGCTAATACTACCCCCTGCGTGAAATGCCTTGACTGGACACCTTGGTTTACTTCTGCAACATGGTGACACTGCTCCTATGTTCTAGCGGGCCAACACATTGTACATGATAGGGTAAGGGGCGGGACACCTCTAAGCGGTAAACCAATCGTAACAGAGCTGGCCAGCTAACCAATCAGAGTAGACTGGGCTCTGGTTTCAGACTGAGGGGGAAAAGAGGTGCTGCACTTTTTGAACATTAAAGCATGGAAATATTTGACAGTAGAGGCACAACATACAAATATGAACCTGAAAATGAGCATAATAGGGCCCCTATAATACTTGAGGCCCAGTTTTGAGCTAAAACTAACATATGGGCTTTGAGTACAGAAGCCAAAACATAATGTTTTTTTATAATGGAGTATATTTATAGAATTCAGAACAATAGTGCACATACCAACTCATAGACGTGCAAAATTGAAAAGCAAAAGATAATCTCTCTTCATGTACTCTTCAACAGTTTGCTATTTGTGGTTGAGCATCAATCTTTTAGTTCATTGCCTGACACTCGATTGGTAAGGCACTGTGTGACCAGATGAAACACTGGAGTGCTAGCAAATAATCACACATTTTAAAGTCTCTGGTATTTTTCTGAAATTTCGCCGCGCCACTCAGAGCTTCTCTAGCGTCTAGTGAGCAGTAGAGTCTGAAAATTGAGTAATTTACAGACGGCGCAGAGGAAGATTGGAGAGGAGTGAAGGAGAGGAAAAACAGAGAGGCTCTGGGTGCCCGTGGAAATGGCAGTTAAGGTCGGCAGGGGGGATGTTTGGGCTTGAGTCGGAGCAGAACAACGGCTGTGTGAGAGCAGCAAAGTGCTGCAGGGCTCGAGGGAATACCCTCCACTAAGCTAGGGAGAAACACACACACACAGACACAGACACACACACAGAAACACAGGCACAGCGAGAAACACTCTAAGTAAAAGAATAAAACAGATCTGTGCGCACACTCAAAACACACAATACTAAAAACAAACATGTTCATGGGTATAAAAATAAACAACTGGAGGAAGATGGCAACCCACAAGGGAACACACTGTGCACCCTGAAACCTAAAGAAAGACCAAAATGCTAACACTGGGTAATGATTTAAGGGGATCAAAACTAAGCAATTCTCACGTCAAATTATTAATTTGGCTTTTTTCTTGGATAAATGAATAACTGATTATGAAAATTACCATTTTTGTATCAATCATTAACTGACTTTGATTATTTAAGCAGTACTCCACGCTCAAGTTTTCCCTCTTACCTTGACAGGATCCGTTGATTTCCTCAAATCCCGGCTGGCACACACACTTCCCTATCGGCACCAGCCATTCGCCCTCAGTGCTGCAGTGCATCCTGGGAGGCTCATATAAAGGCAGAGAGTTATTGACGCAGCGGCCCACCACCTCCACCAGCTGCGAGGCTTCTGAGCCCGGGATGGTGTCGGGGAACTCGGCCAAACTCTTCACCAAAAACGGGCAGCGTTTGTAGAAAACACGCACCGAGACCAAAGCGATGCAGGCCCCCAGATCCTGAAACGCCAGGTAGAAGCCCTTCTGGGTCAGGGGGCCTAAATCGCGGACTTCGGTATTGAGCTTCATCACGCGGTCCCCGAGGTCCAGCTCTGTGAAGCTCTCATCAGCTGCTATGGTGTCCACTTTGAAGTATCTGCTCTCCTTCATCGCCCTGTCCACCTCCTCCGTCATCCCCGTCCCATCGTTCATCTCTCCGTCAATTTCCTCGTCGCCCTCGTCCGTTTCGTAGTAGTACATGTTAAACGTCTCCTTGCAGGTCCCGACCCCCCCGGGCAGGCTGTTGCAGTCTCTCAGGGTGAACTTCAGCTCGATGAAGACCCGCTGGGCGCCCTCCGTCAGGATCCAGTTGGTGTGGAGCCAGTTGTTCTGGTTCTGCTCCATCACCCGGCACACTTGGTAGGTGTGGATGGGAGCGTAGTCTTCGTCTACTTCCCCGATCTCCTCCCACTGAGGCAAAGAACAGAGGGAGATTATTAAGAGAGTGCCAAAAAAGGTAATGGTGAAACACATATGGATGCTTTCCCTTAGGTAACATAAAGAAGAGCTGGGCTTTGATAAATATGTAAGCAACTAGGTGGAGTTAGCTTTAACTACTTCATACACCTAAGTACACCGAACAAAAATATAAACGCAACACTTTTGTTTTTGCTCCCATTTTTCATGAGATGAACTCAAAGATCTAAAACATTTTCTATATACACAAAATAACCATTTCTCTCAAATATTGTTCACAAATCTGAAAAAATCTGTGATAGTGAGCACTTCTCCTTCCTGAAACGTGCAGTTTTGCTTTATTGGGGGGTGTGAGGGTTAGGGTTAGGGTTAGGGTAATGTTGTGAATCGAGTGGCCCATGGTGGTGGTGGGGTTATGGTATGGGCAGGCGTATGTTATGGACAACGAACACAGGCCACTCGATTCACAACATTACCCCCCCAATAAAGCAAAAATGCACATTTTAGAGTGGCCTTTTATTGTGGCCAGCCTAAGGCACACCTGTGCAATAATCATGCTGTCTAATCAGCATCTTGATATGCCACACCTGTGAGGTGGGATGGATTATCTCAGCAAAGGAGAAGTGCTCACTATCACAGATTTTTTCAGATTTGTGAACAATATTTGAGAGAAATGGTTATTTTGTGTATATAGAAAATGTTTTAGATCTTTGAGTTCATCTCATGAAAAATGGGAGCAAAAACAAAAGTGTTGCGTTTATATTTTTGTTCAGTGTAGTTTAGTACTATGCTTCCTAAACTGGGATCTTAGCATTTTTATATTAATACATGGGGTTACAAAGAAGAAAAACGAAATTCTAATGAATAAAGTTCATATTTTGGACTCCCTTTTGGCAATTGTAAAATATAGGATACATTGATCGCTTTGTACCTTCATTTAAAATTAAAATATTTGAGAAATGTTGTACTATAGTACTTGAACACATTTTTTTGATTACGTTCCACCACCCCTGACCAAAACATAACATTTGCTATGATGTGAAATCTTCTTTAAATGTTTTCATCAAATCATTTCAGACTATATCATAATTTGGCAGATTTCAGATTGTTCTCTCTGTTTTTGTCAAAAAAAGGATTTAGTTTACTAAAACATGTTTATAGTATTTTTAAATGCAGGTGAGAAAGAGAAAAATGTATACTGAAAAGTATAAATGCGAAAAACTGTCTTGTCAAATCTGTGCTAGTATTGGAATACTACGAAACACCCTGACAAACAGAGAATTGAGAACCATGGGAAATGACTAAGAATGAGCCACAGTAACCTTGTTGAAAGGCTTAACAGTGGCAAGGAAATCAGAAAGCGTGTGTGTGTGGGTGTGTGTGTGTGTGTGTGTGTGTGTCGCTAGGTACAGTATAGATGGCAGAATAATCCTCATCCTTTCCACCTTGATTCATCCTATTGCAACAGACAGCATATAATAAGATAGTGTTATAGAATTTATATGCATTTATCATGAATAAGGGGAGGAGTTCTTGTCAGCAAAAAATATAATTAACAGGAACTTAAAGGTGTGTTCATCTCTGGGTACTGTAGCCATACCTTTATAATGTCTGTGTGTGTGCGTGTGTATCAATTCCTGCCTGTGTGTGCATATATGCAAATGATTCCGTCAGTGTTCAAGCTTGTGTGTGTCTGCAACCTTGCCTGTGTGTGTGTGTGTGTGTGTGTGTGTGTGTGTGTGTGTCAGACAGCAGCATTAATTCCATCTGCAGGTCTCCTGGGACGTGGCTATTATCTGCATCACTAGCACTCTCCCATGGCTAATACAGGCGCTTCATCATGTCACTGTAATACGGCCAGAGGGACCAGACTATGATCTGGTGTTATAGCTTAATAGCCCATATTACTCAATGCTGTAGCCGTTGTGTAAAACCTTCTGTCTTGTTCTCCATCTGTCTTTTTCGTACCTCCCTATTTCAGTCTGACTTTTCTTTTTTTGGCTCATATTTCTGTGTTATTGGACAGCATGTTTGTAGTTCAATGCCTGTTGATATGATTATAGTGTGTTCTTATACTTCAATCTTTTAGCAGTCCAATTTGAAGCCACTTCCACAAACCTTCATACTTTTTAAAGGCTGTTTCAGGGTTGACATCTGGTTTTGAGAGTAGAGGTTAGACATAGCTTAGGGTTAAAGTAAATGCAGTTTGTCCAGGGTCCTCACAAGAATACTGTAGATGCACAGACAGATCTGTGTGACTTTTTCCTATCGCTCCAAGAGTCCAGCCCAGTCAGTCCCAGTGCAGACATTAAGCCTCTTACTGGTTAGATCACACAGATCCACCAGCCTGCTCTGAGCTTTACACAGCTTAACACACAACACATACACACACCAATCATTGTTGCTAGTCCAGCAGGGAGTTAAAGAGGCAACCTTCTCCAAGTTGCCTGGGAGCAAATATTCAGTACGTGTAGAAAGCGTGGTTTCTGTTGTCTGCACTGAGAAGTCCCCTACTGTGCAGCTTTACTGTATTAACGGTTTGATTGCTAATGTTGATTGACATCACTCTTGCTTAAGCTAACTCATTCAACTGATCAGTCATCAAACTATACAGTGAATATACAGTATAAATACCCTTGGAAAAGAGCACTGAAACACACACTTTTAACCACACTATTAATGTTAGTTTAAGCACGGATTTCACACATTTATAGCTTTAAAGAGATTAAACAAAATGACATTCCTACTTCATCTTTGTATTTCTTTTTAAAGTAAGGATAAAAAATGACACAAATAATCAACTTTTCCTCCCACCCATCCTTAGCATTTTGAAGCTGTATTATTGTTGGCGCAACGCTCGCAAAAAAAACCGGATCCCATTCCTTTTTTTTCAGAACTTAACATCTATCAGTATCAACACTGGACATGCTGCATTTTGTTTCCCACAGTTATTTGTTTTTGACACTTACCATGTTCGCGTCTCATTAACTCATTGCCTCCATTCCCGTTTTATGAATTAACCAAAAGTTAATATTTATGGAGAAATGGTCGGATTTGGTACAGAAGACAGGCAGAAAGAAGGGATTGTGATAACTTTGAGCCTGGTTTTCCAGGCATGAGCTGCTCTATTGGAAGATCAAGTGCTTATTCCACTCAGTGTTTTAAACTATTGTACTTGGATTTAAGTAGGGGCCTCCTGAGGTCAAACATAAGGCTCGGTTAAGCGAGTAAAATACTAACACTGTAGGGTCAGGACCACCCATGCTATCATGAGGCACTGAAGAAGCAAAAGCATGCACTAATAGTCAACATTTTAAACCCTAATAAATGTTTTGGAGTTAATTGTACAGTACGTCAAGATAGGCTTAGCCTCTTTATTCACCATCCATTTGTTTAAAAAAAAAAAGATTTCAAAAGCTTCAGTGTGCCCTACTCACTACCATGCAATTCTCACAACCTCTTCATAAGGGTCAGTTCACCCAATTCCAAGAAAACAATATCCCAGTTTCTCAGGATAATGACCAGTTTGCTGTGGGCAGCTCCTAGAAATGGTTGGGATCACATAGTGTGACGTTTGGGACATTGTTTCCTAGTAGGAATGATATATTTTTTTCAAAGGTTGATCAAGATGTCATTCGCTCACATCACGTTGAACACGATGCAAATATCTCACACATTGACACGGCAAACGAAAACTACATAGAAAAGAAAAGTAGAACAAATGTTTTGTTGTGATTTGGATGAATTACTGCTTTTCTCTGATAAACCAAGAAGCCAACACATTGAACATTTTCAGTCTCAATCACTTGAATAGTCTTAATAATTAGAAGTTCTTAGCCATTCCTTTTAGTCCTGATCCCACAGCCCTAGTGTATATTTACCCTCTGCACCACCTTTTTCTCTACTTCACCTCCAAACTGAACTGTCCCTACAGGCATCCTCCCAGCTACTCATTAGTGTGCATGTTTGTTTTGTTGACTACAATGTGTGTGGGTGTGCTGTGCGTAGTGTGTCCCACAACTCAGCCGACTCCATGTGGCTTTGCTGAGTGGCCTCCTGGCTCTAAGTCTATAAAGCTGTCTCCAACTTATTATTACCCCTCATTACCGCTGACCATCATGGCACTGTGACAGAACTGTCCCTGTCACTTCTTATCCATGGAAGAACCCTTCCCCCATGTTCTACCCCCAATCCCTGCCTCTATACAATAACTACCAAGATCCCAGTTCTCATGCTTCATGCCTTTTCACGTCATCCATGTCTATCTTCATTCGATTCTGTCCTTTATTCTTTTCTTAATTATCTAATCTTAAGCCTATCTTCCTTTGGTCCCCCTTTTCCTTTAACCATGTTCAATTGCAGCTCCTAAATCCTTCCTGTCTTCTTCCTTGTCCCCAATTTATCCTCCTTCCCGCCTTCCTGTCAGAACTTCTAAAGCTAAGTTCCACGTTCTCATATAATCCTCCTATCCTGTCTCTTTTAGCCTAACCTGTCCTCCTACCTTCATGGTACTGTAAAGTGTAACGAGGGAAAAAGTCAACTAAAAAGCATATAAGCTGCAAAACAACAAATCTCTAACACAAACAGTTGAGCCCCTTCTCTTAATCATTAGGGACAGACAGTCTAGGATCCTGAACCAAAAAAGCCATAATGGGCTAGTTGCACAAGATGGCGTCTATCAACTTCCGGCGGCTGGGTGTGCGGTTGTAAACTTCCGGTCTACAGTAGAGCGGTAGAGGGAAGAGCGATAGATAGCGTATAGATAGCGTATAGATATTATATAGGCACTATTTTACACTCGATGTCTCCAAGACCTACCGAAGGTTAACATCAGTGATGTACATCGGCTGGTACAAGCAGCAGCCTCAGCCCCGAGGAGCAAAAGAGAAAAGGGGTTCAAGATGTAGCTACATATCCAGCTACGTCGACAATTATGAAGGTAAGTTACAAACAAAGCTGTAGTTACTGGCTAACTTTGACAAATTGACAGTCTTGATACAGCATTTTAATGATGTACTATTACGTTTTTTTGGATAACATGAATGATATCCAATTCCCCACAGTTTCAAACAAAGATCTACCTTCAGGGAGAGTGAGCGTCAGGGCTAGCTGTTACAGGTCCATGAGAAAGCATGAAAAGCCTCACGATCTCAGAGTAGGGAGGAAAATAAAAAGTGTTAATCGGTTCAAAGCCTCAATCAGGTTCATGTTCTGGGGTTTTGATGTGGCAAGAGTAGGTAACCTGTGACTTAGGATTCAAATAAGCCCAGCTAGCTGAAGTGTTGCAACAGATTACATAGTGACAATACATTTCCTCACATCAACTGGTAGCTAGCTATGTGTGTGTAGCATGAAGGGGCTACAGATTTATTTTCGTTTTGTAACCCTCGTGTAATATGATAAATACATTAGCTAAACCCAAACTTAGCTTTCATCAAAGATTCTTAATGAGAGGTTGAAAACCGTCTCTGCTTTCATGGAAATCCCAGAAACTGGTTGTGACGGCTGCTGTTCTTTACTGTATGATTAGTATAATCCATGTCGGGTCCAGTTATTTGTATTGACCAGTGTTTGGTAAGTGCTGGTTTTGTACCCTACATCTATGTTAAGCTGTTCAACGTTCTACTAACACTATTTTATGTAGTTATAATATAAGATAATACATTGAGAGAGCTGAGACAGGCTATACAAGCGTATCTGTTTGAATGTCCTTAAATTACAGTATTCCAAACAGCAGAACTTCTGTGTATGTGATGTGACTGACAACCTGACATGGTTTAGCCTTTTCCCACACCTATTACTTGCCTGATCAGCCTGCTCTCAGCTTTCTCATTTGTCTGTGTTGTATTGAAGCAGTGTCCTAAATGTAAAATTACTGACATTTTGTTTTAAGAACTGTTCACCTGTGGAGATTGCAGTGTTCCTGTGTAGCTGGAACAGCCCTCTGCAACCACAATGTTGCACTGCTGTTCCAGACCGCACACTACTCCACACTCAACCTGGCTGCCTCAGCTGCACTGAAACAGAGCAGCGATGGCACAAGCCAAGAACAATGGTAAGTACAGTATGTGTTCACAACCAATCCACGGTTTAATGAGTATTTCCTTTGTGCCAAAGGCTGATTTAGTATGTTGCATCAACGACCTTTTCAATTAATTTGACAATTCTTTTGTGTAATTAATAGGGTGTGAAACCAGTGAGTGACATGGTGTTCACTTCCACTAAGCTAAAGCAGTTTACAGTTGCTGACCGTGTAAGGTAATATCTATTGTCCTAAGTAATTGTATGTAGCCTGCTACAACTTTGATTGTTGTCTGAGTGTAAAATTGTTCTTAAAGTCCTAATTATCATATAAACATGTTCAAAGGAGTACACGTTACAAGGCCATGTGGGGGGAGCTGCCAGACCCAGATGTCCTCAAAGTCAGCGAGGCACTTCTCAGCAGACATCGCACCACGAAAAAAAACAACCGAATGGCTCACTGCTCAACTCAACGACTAACACTCTTTCAAAGGATATGTTGGAAATGCACACATTATATATATTTTTTGCACTTACTTTCTGGATATTGTACATCTGTTATATAAACTAGCATTACTTAAATATGCAGTGACTAATTTAAATGTCTAAATATGTATTTGTCCCCCCGATATAACCTCAACCTATGTTTTGTAAAAGTTTATTAAATTAATCTGTAAAATGTTATGATATTGTGGATTTATTAAATTATGTATTTTCCTTTGTTATTTATGTGTGCGTTTGTTTTGAGGATATAATTCATTAGTACCTAAACATAGTATGGTATAACTGCTTTTTGTAATGAAATACACAATTGGTTTGGGAGCATGAAATCTTTTAATCGTTGTTGCCCAGGCTTGCCGAAATGAATGGAAACTTATCTCACGATTATAACATTGTGTAACTTGCTGCTGTTAAATACCGTCAAACTATGTGCAATATGTGCTTTATGTGCAATATATACTTTATATACATATTCCATCTTTAATAACTGTAATATATACCGGGCTGCTAAATCCTAAGAACTGCTACAGGATTTGATTTGTAGATTTGATTTGTTTTTGATCTGTATTTTGAAAATTATGTAACTTTTTATCTGTTTTGATATTATAACTTAGTACTTTTTAACGCATGTAAGATATTCAACACTAAGCTGTCTGTGGCTCTTTCCTGCTTCAACGCTGCAAATGTCCCCTCTGTGGGACTAATAAAGGTATTCTGATTCTGATAACGGGACGAATTTGTCCAAAGGGGCACACAGCAATGTAGTGCCGACTTTCTTACCCGCTGGAAGGCCAATCGCTTTTCTTTACCCCGAAATCCGCTCATTCTTGCTCTCGGTGTGTCAAACTGTCAAGCTGTCAAAACTCGGTACTCAAACCGGAAGTACTCAGCCGCACACCCAGCCGCCGGAAGTTGATAGACGCCATCTTGTGCACAGAGCCTATTAGGCCATTGTTGAGTATATGCTTAGCACCTTGGATGCTAGATTGCCCTTTTGTTTTTTTGACAGCTTTCTTATCGACTCTTAAGACTATCCAATTACACCAATTTCACCATTTTAAGTTGTTTTGTTCTATCGCACAAACTTTAGCCTGTTGTGAAAGTAGGGCCAAATGATGACCGATTTCAGCCGGTGTTGATTTAATGGAGAGAGACAGACAGCTGGCAGATACAGTTGTCAGACAAATATTTAATAGCACTTGATAGTGTTCTTTGAGCTCATCAGCTTTCAGTCTGAGCAGCTTTAAGTGCAGAAGTGCTCTAGGGGTCTCCAATTTGTTATCTTAATGCTGTCGTCAACCAGTCTTGTTTTAGTTTAGTTTTACTATGTCATAAGACAATATATTCAAAGACACACTAGGCCAAACCAAGCAGCATTATCCTTACTACACACGGACAAATATGTCAACCACAACTATGACTGGGGTTCAATTATTTAAAAATGTTTAAACTAATCCCAATTAAATTGCATTCTCAATATTTGTCGCAGTTACAGCTGCAACAATTAGTCCATTTGTTGTCAGATAATTAACTGTCAACTATTAGGAAAAGACCTCAGTTAAGTCGTTTTTTAAAAGTAAAAATATAAAGTATTATTTGGCTGTGCTTAGCATGTGCCAAGCTGCTGCTTTTATCTGTTTTGTATGATTGTAAACTGACCAACAACTTTGTGTGGTCGAGTGTTGTTGGACAAAACAAGACATTTAAAAGCATTTTAACAGCCATCCAACAGCCATCCTTTATCAGTGGGAGGTTCTTTGAGTTCGGCTTGGTGTGCGTCCTTATAGGCCCAGTGGACTTTGCCTACTAATGCAGGGATAAAGATCGAGCAAAATGGGGGGTCATTGAGATAGATGGACAGTAAAATGATCCATATTGTGGGGTCCATCTCTTTAATGGCATCTTTTCATGCTGACTTTTCTTTCTGTATTCTTGTCCCTTGAAGATGCTTGAGGAGGCAGCAGATAAAAGCATCCACCAAATTACATGTGATTGGCAGCTCACACAATCTACGAACAAGCACTCTTTCCAATGCAATTGGAACAGGAAGTAATGGAGTTATTAGATGACAAAGGCTTGACAGCCAAATGGTCCAAAATGGGCAAGGAACCAACATTTGGCTATGTTTTTTTCCTTCACCTTTATTTGTATCCCCTTTGTCCCCTTTCCTTTCCATCACTACATTCATATGAATGTAGTGATGGAATTAACATACTAACATACATTCCAATTATTACCAACTCATGAGTCTTCCAACTATAGCTCAAATAAAGACTTGTGTTACGTTCTTGAATTTTGTTGGTGGTTTTCGTCCTAACATATCTGTATCAGCATTCAGCAAAACAACTTGTGAATAATCTACAGAAAATCTTCAAGCTATAATTATTGCATTCAACTCTAGTCTGTACACAACTATTTCCGACCTCATCAGCCCTAATGCTACCAACAATGAGACAGAGACAGAACAAATTGCCTCTTCTTTTAACTTGGTACGAAATAAAAAATCTTGTCTCCTTCTCCAGTTCATCAGAAGCTCCTTGCCCATGAGTACTTCTGTTCTCGAGAGGTTACAGCGAGTCTGATTTTCTCCAAGTTCTCTGACACTTTGTCCGTCTTAAGCTTTTGCTGTCTGACTGCCTGCAGCCCTTCGTCTTTTTCCAATCTCTACCTCTGACACACCTGTCTCCAGATTGTTCAACTAACCTGCTAGGTTTCATAGCCACATTTACCCTCGCCTCCCGCTTGCTATAACATCAAGACAGACTTCTGAAGTAGACTTAAAAAAGGACACTTTTTCAATTAGTTTATATTGTTCCAAGGAGCTTGTCATAGACGAGGAGAGAAGTGTTTTCAGTGACAACCTAATCTACAGTCTTCAAGTTCAGCTACTATGTCAGTGTCATGCTGCTCATTGAAATGTGTCATAACATTTCAAGGTCGTCCATCAAATCTGAAACACTTTTAAAACCCCTTATTATACTCAATCTGCTTTTTGCTTAGATTAATCTTTCAAAATCTTTCAAAAGCACAATGAAGCTCTGGGAGAAGAGGAAAAGCAGCGGGAAGGAGATAGTGAGATAAAAAGACAAGGAGATTACAAGAATGAGAAGAAAATGGGGATAAGGAGTAAGATGAATGTTCGATGACAAGGAAGGATGGGCAGTGAGCCAGAAAAAAAGTGAAGGATGACAGAAGAGATGATGATGGGGACGAAGGGGGGTTGGAGGGGGAGAAAAGGAGGGATGGGAAAAACCATCTGGAACATGAGACAAAAAAAAAATCTGTGCCTCTTCAACATCTTATTTAGCCACGGAAGACTGCTGCCACCGGGTGTGAATGTCTGAGTGTGTGTGTGTGTGTGTGTGTGTGTGTGTGTGTGAGAGCTTGCTGCAGATTGGGTTCTGTCCAATATATGCTGAACATGATAGGAATTATAATGGTCTTCATTGATAACATCTGTTATTTAAAATGACAAACAGTGATTCAATTATTTATTTTATGGGACATGTTTGTCATTTCATTGTCAGACAGGTTTAATAGAAAGAAAAAAAAAACACATTTTAATAACCTTAAGCTGTAGCTGAATAAAAACACAACAGCTAATAAGAGAGGATGTCATAATGAGATCCTTATCACGTCTATTATTTCCTATTCGTCCAGCCTGAATGCAGTTATTTATGCACTTGCATTGTGGAAACCACGGGCCATAATCACATCTTCATTAATATGATTGCGCATACAGCTGCTTTTGTCAGCACTATCTCTCAGATCTACATTCAGCCACAGAGCAGACTGTGATTTGAATACCCAGAGCCGAGAAAAATCGCCACGGTCAGCACTATTGGTCTGGCGTGTACAGCTGAATGTTTGCCAACAGTTGTGACTATATGAGAGATTTTCCATCTGGATAAAATAGATGCACAAAACCAACCGTAACACAATCAACCCCCCGGAGGATGGGGAATTAAATTGTTCCCAGGAAAGGTGGCAGATTACTGTCTCACGAGTGGAGGTGGTGTTGGAACTCCAGAATACATTAATACATTTTCTAAACTAAACACCAGTTATTTTTTTCTATAAAATACATAATTCCAACTATTTCCCAACTCCAGTAAGTCATTCTCCTATTAGCCTTCGCCCTGGGAATACTTGGTAATGGAAACTCAACTCCTGGTTTGAGAATAATATATTCCATCATGACTTTCAATATCTTACTCATAAATTCAATTGACCCCGATAATGAACTGAGAGGGATTGGAAATTGAATGAACTATAACCTTGATAACATAAATGTGCTTAAGTGTAAAATAATAAAGTCATAGGTGTCGTTGGTCATACACATACAGTGAGTTTACAACCTCAACTGTGCTTACCAGCAGTAGCAGATTTGTTAACCCTAACCCTGGGCTTATAATTGTATAGTTTAAAATTATTTGGTCACTTCATTTCGATCATTGATGATGGGTTACTGGGTCTTACGGAACTATTGAAAGACTACAACAATATTTTAAAAAGTGTTGTTGTGGTTTGATAGCAATGGTATTAGTACTACAGTCGCAACCATGTCTAAACAAGACTAACTATGTGTTTCTAAAATAGACAACCAATCAAGAAATAATGACATTATGTTCGCTGACAACATCAACTAAGAAAAATATAAATGTGTGGTATTTGCCAAATGCAGCCAACAATTGAAACATCTTACAATGGTTGTACTCACCCCATTGTTAGGATAGGCCACCCATCCTAGGTCACCCACCACAGAGCGAGAATCCAGCAGGTTCACTGTTAAAACGAAACAAAGAAAGTCTTACGTTTAGGCAAAAAAACATAAATCAAAACAAAAAAGGACACGTCTGAGAGGTTTTCTTGTGATGCAATATCTTGACCAGTGCACTCCTCAGAACATGTTTCCTTCTCATCTTTTCCAGCAATGGTGACGATGTAGTCTCCTGAGTTCTGTATTATCCGTGTGTCCAAATGCTCCTTTCACAACAAAGTCCCATTGTAAATGTCAAGTGTATCCCACAGGAAACTGTGGGGAGAGTTTTTGGAAAAACTTTAAACATGCGTTTTACCACAGATTTTCTGTTCACAAAAATGTTAATTATGACTAAATAACAATTGTTCCAAAGTACGTTTCATCAACTGGATGGTATTTCTCTCTGCATTTACATGAAAGATACCTCGACAGCATTTTCACAGACAATAAACACAGTCAATCACATGAGTGAACATATGGTGTATCTGTCTTGCAACAGCTTTAAAGCCCGTCTGAGTTTGCAACGACATGCACGGTCATAAATGAAACTCGAGTTTTGTCAGGCCGGAGTTCAGTTTTCTTTATCTCATCTGTGATAACGCTTGGTTTGTTCTTAGTCTGTCACAGTGTGCTCAAACAATAAAAGAGAAAGTCAAACTGGTTGCTCCAATGTCAATCTACCCTGCTTGTAATTTGAGCAAAAACATTGAGCAAACCACCAATAAAAGCATAGTATAGCATATATTTTCAATCTTACAAGGAAACAATCAAGGGACTTGGAGAACGCCTTCTTAGAAGAACAGACATTTTCCTGCATTATATGTTGTTTGGGTTTGTCTGCCACAGCCACAGTCAACCCTCTGTGATGTAGTGCAACTCTGATCAGCAAGGCATGCTTTCACTTATAGGTTCCTCTAATGGTATATCCAGTTAAGGGGCTTGGTACAGGCACTCTTTCTCCTGAAGTTGTGCAAAATGTTTTTAACCACTGTTCATTTGAAACTGTAGCTGTTTTCATAACTTGGTCCACAAAGCTCTCAAATGCTGGGAAAAAAAACTCCAAAGAAAAAATATGCAAAGGGGTCTCATTTAAAACATCTTATATGCAAACACGTGCTCAATAATGTCACTTTATTTCCCTATCAAATCTAAGATGCCTAACCTCATTAGGGCTGCTCGATTATGGCAAAAATCATAATCTTGATTCTTTGGGTCAATAATTTATATCACGATTATTAAAAACAATTATCCATTTACTTTGAAAACATCAATTTATTGGAGAAAAAAAAAATGTGAACAGTATGTTTTGAACAGTTCATCACCCTGAACTTTAAATATAATTCAACTGAAAAACCAATACAAAAAAAATGTAATTTAAAAAAAAAAAAAAAAAAGTAATAATAATAATAAAAAAATAATCGTTTTATTTCGATTACGTTGTTTTCGTAATCTTTGCAAGTCATAATCGTAATTGCGATTAAAATACGATTAATTGAGCAGCCCTACGCCTCATCCACGATAACTGGTGTGTATTTCACACTTTTGAAATGTGTTCTGACAATTGAAAAACTGTGAGTGACAGCTAATTACAGAGGACAATGGACTTCACATTATTAGATATCTGCTTTCTATTTTCCCTTGAATGTAATTAAGCATCACAAACAAGGCATATTGGTATAAACCAGTGATCATCTTTCCAACTATAAGCCTTGAAGATGTTCTTGTGTATTTCTGTGTGGAACTGCCAACAAGAAAGTCCTGTGAAACATTAATGAAGAGCAAACAATAATACTTAATGGAAGAGATTAAATCAATCGTCCAAAGGTTCAATATCATAAATGCTATCCATGTCTTAAAGCAGCTGTTGAGTGCATTATTTCATTGATAAGCCATGTCATAAAAATGCCAATCCTCATATAAACCTTGACTTGTCAACTAAAGAATAGAACATCCACAGTTGGCAGAACATAATCTGAGGCGGAAGCTAGTTCACTAACTGAGACACACTCGCTGTATAAACCCCTCCCAACACACAGACACACACACTCCACTAGTCTTACTGTCTCCGCTGCTCTGCAGAGAAAAATAAAAGATGTCCTTAGGAGGCGATTAGACAACTAATTAGGCCATAAAGAAGAGATAAGTGATGCTGAACTAGATCATAAGGGATACGTTACCTCTTTCACTCTCTAGCGTTCTCTCTAAGGATCAAACCACCTAACAAGTTGGAGCTCAGCCGTGACAATGATCTACAGAACGTATTATTAAAAGTCATCACCATAAAATGAAAGGTGACATTACTTCAAGGATACTCTAAATATTACAAGGGTGCTCAAAAGTAAGTGGATTTTTAGCATTGGGAATACAATTCTTTTTTGATTGATAACGGAATATCTGCTCTGAGGCAGCTTTTATTTTTATTTTCAAGTACTCTAAGGTGATGGGTTTAAGGTCCAACTTGACTTCAGTGACCCCTACAATGTTGTCTGAAGCCATATCTTACCTTCTAGTTTTGAAACCAATGGTTAAATCAAACCACTTGTATTTCCTTAACGCATTTCCATCTTAAGTGTTTGAACGTGGCATTTACATGGATTGCTCCGGGCTTGTCTCTCTAAAACAGACCCACAGGCCAGCGGGCAGATATGCACTTCTTTTCAAAGCGTTTAACTGTATCTACCACTTGATCAACGCCATTACCCACAAAAACAAAAAGTGATGGACTCCCTAAAGTGTCTGCTCACAAACCCCTCATTAGCCAGACATTATTATTATTATTATTATTAATCGAACAGAATGACAATCTATAAAAACAGATGTGAGGCACCTGGCTCTGCATCGAGGAGATGTTCGCAGAAATTGATCGATTTAAATAAGAATGGATTAGCCTCAAGAGAGGAAATTAATCAAAGTGGCACAGTGTGTGCAGTTTTCCTCAGTGTCTGCCATTAGTGCATAAACCGTACTGCAGGTCATTTTAATATAATTAAGGAAGTGTCAGGAGTTTTCTTTGTTCACTTATTTCCCCTTCACTTCAGGAAACACTTATAGTATATCAACACAAATGAAAGGTACAATTCAACCTGGAACAGTCGTATGAGGTAAGTCTGCAGTGTGATGTGAGGACAGATTATGCAGCATAGCCTAAAACAAAATGTGAGATGGGTAAGTGGGAAATGTCCCTAATGATTCCTCCCAAGATGTTTAAGAAGATCCGAAAAATTGTTTAATCCTACTTTTTCAATTACAATAAATTAGCCCAATGAGAGAATATTGGCTGTTTTAATTATGGGCTTCACCATACTCTCCAATTATGCATGCAATGATTATCCAATGCAATGCAAATATGAGCCAAATGAATCTAAAATGTGCATAAGGTTGCAGCCTTTGGCTCTTTAAGTGTCTTAAGAAAGGTGTGTATGCACATGTTTTTTTCAGTTACATTTAACTGGGAGCACTTTAGAGACAATAGATTTTAAACAAGTGCTGTTGCAGAGCAAACAAAGAATAGGTGTGATAAATAAAGACAGCAGAGGATCTTGTGGAGGCGTATATAAAAAGGACATATCTCTTTTCATCACTGGAGTCAAAACACAAACTTGTGATTCAGTCTGCCATTGATTTTTTCTCACAGCCTCAAGCTTGGCTTTAACAAGGCAGTGTTTTAAAAGTACGGATATTTCTGCTGCAGACAACAAACCTTATGAGTGTTTAGTTATCGTGGATTTTATGACTTTTTAGAAGTTATGTTTTCCCTTTTGGGAACCTACAGTATATGCCAGTTTGCACCAGTATATTGATGTGCTATATCTCATAAAGCCCAGAATACAAATCCCTAGGGAGGTTATTTAATTCAGAGGACACTGTCCCAAACAGGAACCTATACATCCTGGGTAAACTTGAACTCTTCTCCATGTTGCCCCAAGGCTGCCCTGCGAACCGCTCCAGGACCGGTCACACTTTGGGAAACACTTTTGTGACCAAATAAATCTGCCACATGAAGTATAAGCAGTTTGATGGATGTAAATGCTGTCTAAATAGCCCTAAACAATACCACTCATCTTGAGCCATTACAATACCAAGTCTGCGGACAATATTGGAATATTGTATTTTTTCTTATTTTTAACCAACACTGTAAACGTCCATATTTTATATTTAGTGCAGGGGCCTGCAGGTGCATTAGTTCAGACATCAAAATGGATTACATCCCAATTTGCACCGACCATTATGGAAATGTTGTGCCAAATTACGAGGGGGTGCCAAATGAAACTGTTAGTGACAAGATAAGTAGCTTTACTGAAAGCTACAGTCTGAACTCACTAGCTGTCAGGCATTTCAACAGTAGGTTAAAAGGATTCAATGCGAATATTTAAAAGACAGAATGCTTGACTGAACCAAAAATAAGCTTTAAAAGGGAATGCAGAGAAATGTCTCAGTGAAACGCTTAAAGTTATATTATTATTAGAAACCTGAGGTAAATTAAAACTCATTGCCAAAGCAAGGAAATTGGAATTCCACACGAGAAACCTTATTTTATAACACCACCACAGGGTGCTTCAACGTCAAGTGAGCAGTTTGAGTTGCAACGGAAGATGTGTAAGATCTTCACAGTGGATGTCTGCAGCGCACTGTGCGTCTGTCGGTTCTCCAAGGACCGGTTATCTGGATAGACGCATGTTCTGCTCAAAGGTCCTCTTTTTATCTCAGCCTTTACTATTTCGGAACAAACAGTCATTAAACACTTCGGGGACACAGCTGTCATAAACATTCTCTGCTTAAATGTATTGTATAGGCGACCTCCTTTTCGGTCAGACAGCGTCAGAGCCGTGTCAGCCAGGATAGAAGAGACCGGGGGGCTGGAGCACCAGACATGGACCCTTAACCTCCACTCGTGCCTGTCAGTGGCAATTAAAACAAAGACGTGTCACCGAACAACTGCCATCAACCCCAGTGTCCGTGCGTGTTTTACCTTCATTTGCGGGGATGCACCATGCTCCGTGCAACGCCAGACTCCAAACCCACGTCCATGCCACCAGCCGAATTCCACAACTCCACCAGCGAGATTGCATGGCGCATCCAAAAATCACAACCGGTCACAGGGCAGGGGGGAGCTTCTATCCTAAACAACAGCAGTTTCGGTCAGCATGAAGCGGGACGCCGTAATGAAACCATCTGTATTGGTGTGCGTCCGCTCAGAGAGAAGGGAGCTCATGTTCTGCGGCGGGTAGAGGAAGCAAGTGAGAGCGGAGTGCGCTCTGGGTTTGGGGAGGCGGGGAGCCCGCCGGAGGGAGGGGGGCGGAGTGAAGCTCAGGTCTCTCCAATCACAGTGTCCACAGGTGAACCCCAAATCATAGTCCAATACTCCTCGTTCGTTCCAAATGTAACGACATTAGTTTTTGAAGCTCCTTACATTGCACTTCCGCACGAGTTAGGGTTGTTTCTTACAAACCTTGTTACAAATATGAGACATTTGAACAGCCTTGCACTGACAGGTTCACGCCCCGACCTGACTGGTTGGATGGGGATTGGTCCTTTAAAAATGTTTAAACGTTTGAGTGTGTGTTTGTTTTTTTACATTTACAATTTCATTACCATCAGATTAGGTTAGAAGAGATTAACCAAACCATGAACTGCTACAGCATTTAATCAGTAATTGGAATATCACTCAGAAAAATGATTCCTTAATGGACCCCTGACGGACAGTCACCTACATTGCAGGATAAATATTGCTTGAATGCAGAACTAATTCCCATAGGGAGCAATAACATGTCATATAGGAGTGGTAAGACTGAGTAAAAAGAGATTAGACATGAGCCGTGAAGTCTTTTAAATAATCATTGACGTAAAGCTGTTATCTAATATTTGGAAAAAAACATCTGAAGCAGCATTTTCTGTCTCCCTTAATCCTTTTCACTGTTTGTTGTTGTGTTTACTTTCAACCGATGTGTAGTCACGGTAAAATGCTTCATACTGTACTCTTTATTGGATTTCATTGTTTGTTAGAATATATGAAGGCAGGGCCGGCCCTTGGCATAGGCAGTAGGTGAATGCATCAACCCATCGGCATCGGGGCGCCGAAAATTGGGGAGAAATGAAAACAATTTTTTTTTGGAAATTTCATAACAACACAATTTCTCAATTTTGGATCAACAAAGTACATCTTATTATCTTATACTAACAGAACTACGCCTATATTGCATACAGCGTCCATAAACTATGGCACCCCCCCCCCAAAATGTGAAATTGTTCTTTTTTTGAAATAATGGTTTTAGTGTGCAATTATAGGTTTTCATTTTGTATTTGTGTTCATTTAAAATAAATCAAACTCCCAAAAAACGTATACAGCTTATGTGTGCTTTTATTAACATTGGAATTTACTGTGTAAGCGGCCACGGGGGGGGAGAGCTTTAGAGAGCTGTCTCCTGAAAGACTGAGCGGCTCTGATAACCTCAGCTCAGTGAGGTAAAGGCACACCTTTATATGATCATTATAGTTATAAAAAAATAAGAGAATAGATGAAAAACAGGTATAAAATACCATATGACAGTACAACAAAGTTGTTATTAATAAACAAGAATACAGTTTGAAAGGGGAGTGATTTGTAAAATATCTATAAAGAAAAAGAAAATCTGCTTACAGTTCTGTTTCATATATTGGTCAGGGCCAGCCCTGTATGAAGGCACAATGTAATGACACTGTATCATTTATATTTAAATGTTGTATGTGTAAAGGTCCTGACTCACCAAGCAGTCACCAGAGAACTTGCTGACGCCGACTGTTGCGTCGGCGTGTTCTCCTGCGTCTTGGCCATGTGTCGCACTGGAACACACCGCAAAGACTTCAGCCAAGCACGTACGGACTGCGCATGCGTGAGTGGCAATAACTCTCCTTACCAACCGGTAGACAGAGAAGAAGAACAGACTGCGTGATATAAACAAACAACAAATAGCGTGTGCGTTCCATTTTCACTCTCGTCCATCGAAAACATGTTTTGTGCGGTACTGCAGCTATCCGCCATTGGAGTGTTGCTTGTGGAAGACATTCTCAAACAACCGTTTCGCTTCTCATGCACTGATTCGCTTGCTGAACAGCCAATCAGAGTGATTTATTTGTCAATTTTAATCGGCCGTGCGGTGCGGGAGACACCAAATTGAGTTTGGGCGACAGGGCACGCTTTGTCGTCCGACTAACGAAAAGGGCCGATTTCGGCCTGGGGTATCAGGGCCTTAAAGGTCCTTAAACACCAAGCCGATTTTCGGCGTCGATAGATGTCTGGCCGTCGATGAGCGTCCTGTCGCCCTACTCAGATTGGTGTGTCCCGCCCCGTCGTGTCTTTTCGGCCGGTCATCAGGTTTTTGATGTTGAATGCAGTCAGATAAGAGGTTTTGCTGTGTGGTTTTCACCTTCCGCAGTCGATTCAACATGTTGAATCGGGAGGTTGTCAGCTACAGGCCGTCGGCCAAATAACTCACTCTGATTGGCTGTTCGGGACGTGTTATTTGGTATCAGTTTGGGGTGTAGGCCCCTTAACAGTCAATCCAAAAACTTACTGCATTGTGAAGTAAGCTTTGAGGCAAACCCCATTTAATTGTGATCCCTAGATCCCTTTTTCCAAGAGACCTATTTAAAGTGTTGGATTTTGAAACAAAATTGAGGCCAAACCATGGAATTACATCCGGGTCTTCCCTGTGATGCCATTGGACTCAAGAAGACTCTTCACATTGGGACAGAGATATCTGTAACTAAGTGCAAACTAATATAAAAGTGAATACACTTCTGTATGATTACCTAAATGATTTATTCTCAAATGTTTTAACAGTAAACTAAATGTGCCCACAAAGGCTCATTTGATAATTTTATATAACAGTGTAGGTGCACGCATCTATGAAGTGTGAGTATGAATTAAATATACACCTCCTCCACCCCCGTCCCCAACACACATATACCTTCTGCCAACTCTTCACACCATAACTGTGAATGCCTTCGTCTTCTTTGTCTGCTTTCTTCTTGTTAAATACGTGTTGAAGTAAAAACACTCTTGCCACTTTAAGTGTCCGTTAGGGAGTGTTTTATCCTCACGTTTCCTCAAAGTGTGTTCAATTAGTTTTTATTTATGGTATCATAAATCTGTAAGATGATGTTGGATGATTCTGTAATTGCATC